>JAFEMH010007212.1:0-98236 GCA_022495995.1 Adenophora triphylla var. japonica
AAAAAAAAGAGCTTTTGAGGGTCAAGCTTCCGTCCCGGCTTTGAAAATCATTTTTGTGTGTGTGTTGATTTTTGCACGGTTTTCGTGTTGTTTTGGCCGCCTCGGAGAAAGTCAAAATTTTATTTGTCGAAATAATGTCCCTAGCATCGGAATTTTCGTGCTTACGTGCTTATGTGTTCATTAAATTTCAAAAAAAAAAATTCAAAAAAAAAAGGGGATTTTCAAAAAAAAAAAAAAGAAAATTTTCAAAATAAAATAAAATCATGCATCATATTTTTAAGACACATAATTTTTTTTTCTATTTTACTCAGAAAAAGAATATAGACTGCTTGCACACTACGCGCACGTGACCAGACTGTGACACGCACACTACGTCCACTAACAGGGAAATCCTTGTCGCGGTCCGTTTGGTCTTATTACGCCTCTCGGATGAGCACTGGACTACCCAAACATCCCATGGAGCCTCGTGTCGACCATGCCCTTGTCCAGTGACACACTTTGTCAGAGACCCGGTTGGTTTTTAGTGCAGTACGTGTCATGCCACATGTACGTGTATAGACCTTTCCTTTCAAGCCTTTGTCGGCATACCGACTCAATATCTTTCGGGGACCCTAATCGGTCGAAGTTGCACGGTTTTCCGCCGCGAGACTTTGACCAAGATATTGACCTAGGCGCCTTGACCCCGGCTCGATTGGCACAAATTATACAACGGACTCCCGGCATTGACCTTTGGCAGTCATCAAGGATTAATGATTATTCCATGCCTAATTACGGCCTAATTGACAACAAAGCAAGATCCAATCGTGGACATTTATCGGTCAAATCATGCCGACTTTTCGTCGAGCCAGGACATGATCTTGACTTTTGACGTCGGCTTTGTCCGTAATTTACATTGAATGCTCGTTAAGAATCGATTACCCGCCGAGACTTTTAGGATCGTTTTTCTTTCGGTCGGTGGGACCCGCTTGCCTATAGGACCCTCGCAGGGGCATCCACCTGGGAGGTCGAAATACGGGTGGAATACGAGGGGCTTATAGACGTAGTGACGGGGCCCGGCTGATCCGGGATCCCGAGTAGTTTGCGAAAAAGAAGAGCAATCTTTTCCAATAGATTAGGTTAATAAAACATGTTTTAAGTAAACGTGAACAAATAGCTGCATGTTGCATGAGCCAAAAGCCCAAACACCTACCCTCCTTCCATTCCATCGAACCTTCGTGTCCTTTCCCCGCGGCGCCGCCTGAAAGCTTGGTTTCGGGCACCGGGTCACCGTTTGATCGGTTAGGAAGAAGTCAGCGCATCATCGGCTTCGCCGTTTGTTCCGACTCGGGTTTGAGAATGTATGCATCGGCCGGTAATGATGGGGATAACGTCACTCCGCCTCCCGGGACCCCTCAGACGAGCAACGGTGGAATCGGTTAGCGAAACGAGATGAGGTTACGACGGGAAGCACGGCTAAACGGCCTTATGGAGGCTATTAAGAGTCACGGTACGGCCGCCGGCCTCAATCCGGATGGCACCTTCACCGTGGAAGAAGACGAGGATGCCAACCTCACTCTCGGTCGCCACGACTACACCGAGGATGCCGCCACCCGCCTCTATGGTGCCACTACGAGAACCCATGCTCCTCGATTTTCGGGACGGCCCGGCTCCCGACCACGAGCCACCGGATCCATGCGGCAGGCAGCGGCCTGAATCGGTGGGGGCAAAAATCGGTACGGAATGTCTTCTCATGGTTGGGGCTATCTCGGAATGCCACGGCTAATCGGGATCCCGCCTCGGTTCGGAGCAGATCAATCCAGGACCTTCACGGCCAACGGCCGCGGTTCGGAATGCCGCCACAACTTGGTTTTGGGCCACGGTCAGGGAGCCCCTCCTCGAACGGTACTAGTTCGAGTGCTCCTCACACAAATCCATTCCTCACTCGGACTTCTATGGGTTACCAAGCCTCCATCCCGGTGTCATCCGAATCACCGGGACCGCAGTACCCCGGGCTACACACCTTCACCACGAGCGGCCATGCAATTCAACAATCAGGGACGGCGGCCAGCGCACTCGAAGCCTACTTACGGGCCCCACTCTGGAAATCCAAGTTATCCGGCCACATCGGGGCTGCCTCCACCTACTTTGCCGGTTGAAAATCAGCGAAGCCGCAAGGTTCTATCCTTTTGCTCGAGGGCTCCTACTCATTCTCCCCGAGGGTAAGCTCGGCCCGGGACGGGGTTTTCACCTACGTCCGGATCGGCCGTTCCCTCCACCGATCTGCCTCCGAGTGGTAGCTCCTCTCTCTCCTAGCTCGGCCAGCTAGCTTGAATGCCATGGTTCCACCACAAGACCCTCATCCGGCACGGTTCGTGGAACAACACAAGGAATATGAAAGCGCCGGTCGTGACGGCGCGAAGTCGCCTTAGGCCTACTGGGCCGGACTCCATTGTTCCTCTGCCCCACAAATTCGTGATGCCTAATCGGATCTCTTTGATGGGGCTGCATGCCCGAAAACCCATTTGGACACATATACCTTGGCGATGAAAGCGAAAGGATGTACCAATCAGCGGTTAGGCGACTATTTCGATCTATCCTTGAAATCCGAGTGCCTTAAAGTGGTTCTTCCGTTTGAAACACGAAGCCGGGGCTACATGGGACCCAGTTACCAATGCCTTCACGAGAAAAATATAAGGCCAACTTGGAATGGGAAACAAACGGGGTTGACCTACAAACAACGGTGCGGCGCCTGATGAGAATGTTGGGGACTTTTACAAGCGGTGGAATGCTGAAACTCGGTGAAATGGCCATCCCTCCTTCCAAAGAGGAACAACTGGACATCTTCCGGTCATGCTTGAAACCACATCGAGAGCCTCCCTCGGTCACTTCCCCTACTCGAGACTTACGGGCCATGGTTAACTCTGCGGCTAAGTTTGAAAAGGCCTACAATCGGCAACCGGCTGCGCACACGCCTACGGATATCGGGCTCCTCCTGCCAAACACCCCTTTGCTCACTGCCAAAGGCAAAGAAATGATTAACTATGCGGGACGAGGAATGTAATAACACAACTCCTTTTGCTCCCGAGAAAACCGGCCAAGCCCAAACCACGGGTCATGAATCTCGAAAACTTTGGAATGCCTCTGAATGACATCTTTAGGGGCTGGTGAAGGAAGGCTTCTGCTGCGGCCTTTGGAGAATTTCCAACCCGGAAATCCGAATGCTCCCATGGATACTACAAAGTATTGTGCTTTTCATCAAGCTCACGGACATCGTGACAGTGCTTTACTCTGAAAAAGGCAATTCGGGGGCTAATAGAGCAAGGAAAGTTGGAAGGCCCCGAAGGGCCTAACATAGTCAAAAATCCGGCCAAGGAACCATAATCGGGTGAATATGATTGAATGCGGAGAATCTTCACACGCCCATGAAGATGCGTGAAGGTCCCCAAATACCCGTGGCCAACCTCGTCGAGGATCCTGGTCGGATTCCCCTCGGCCTTGAGGATATCGAGCGAATCAACCCATCTTGGTCTCATGTCGAGACTCCTTGCAAGAATACGAGGCCCGCTATTTCTCGGATAAAAGGAAGGCCAAATGCGAAGAAATTTGAAGTGTCCCGGTCAAAATATGAGAGGACCATTTACACAAGATGGTTGGAACAATCAAGAAGAATCGAACAAGAAAGCTTAGGCGGCGCTGTGCTTGGGGCTTATCGGCAAAGAGGCCGAAGAGTATGCGGAGCTAGTACACTTCCACAAGGCTATTGGAGAAGTCAAATACGACCCGAAGGCGGTGGCGAAGAATCGGAGGAGGAAGAACCCTTCTACATTCTACACAGTGTCAAATACGTGCCACCCCTCTCACTCTTCCCCCGCAGTTTACGGGTGGAGAAAGCGAGTCGCAATTACCACTTAGGGAATGGGAGCATATGACAATTTTGCGGCTGCACGCACCCATATTCCCCTAGCAGTTCGATCGGCGTTCCCTCTCTGCCCGAAATCCCGGTAGTATGGGAAGATGATTCCGATGACAGCGGCGATGATGATGATGATGACGAGTGAAGAGTCAAGCGAGGCCCCGATCCGGAAACAATGCAGGACAATCATGCAGGAAATGAGCCCGTGGGAGCTAGGCACAATGGTTGGTTGTCGGCAAGCAACGACGAAGGACCGCCCAGGAAATGCGGATCGAGACACCAATGGAGGCAGGACCCTACGAGGTGTCACTTGTAAGATGCATTTGTGGCCAATGCCGGATACTCCGAGAGGATGAGGGACGGCAAAGCCCGCGCCCGGATCCGTACATATCCGAAATCCTAGAACACAACGTTCCTTATAAGAACTTTGTTGGTGAATGGAAAGGGTTTATTGAAGCGGAGTCGAGAATGGAGGGTTTCGGCCACCGAAGATGAAGAATTCGTAAACGTTATCGGATCTTTTTCTTCCCTTCCCGACAACGGATGGCATAACAACCGTAAGGGTCATGGCCGGGCCGCTCGATCGCAGGCGAGTGCACACAATCAGCGAAAAGGGTTATTGATACGAACGTCTCCCTAGTGGCCTTCATACCTATGAATCCCCATGACGCCTTCCTAATTGCTCCCGATGCCCGACAATGGACCCCGGGTGCTCCTTATTTGGACACGAGATCTATCGAGCTGCTACATCAAACTCCGAAGGAACGTTGCCTATCCTTCACTTGTGGCTGCCCTACTTGCAAGATTGAAAGAAAAAGGATATACGATGAAATGGAGGCGATAGCCGTAACTACGTGAGTCATCCCAGGGATGAAATCGAAAAGCCGCGAGTCCCGACAATAGCGACTCTTGTTGCATGATAACTATGAGCAAGGCCGGCCATGAGAGTGAATCGGAGGACGCCCTAGCTCTGTGGGCCATCCGAGGGCAACAACACAACCCCAAACCCAGCACATGACTTGGGAAGCGGTTATAAGGGCCGCCCGGGAAGGAGCCAATACGGCTCGGCCCCTCACCGTTGCTAGACTCCGTCGATGGACCCAATAGCCAAAAGGGCTCCCCCATTGACCCTAAGCGGCATTGAAGAAATCCGGTCAAGAGACGACGGATGAGGAAGTTAATCTGTTGACCCGATGCGGGCGAGATCTTCCAAGGAAATCCCAAGGCGAGATAATAAGGCCGCGAGATCAAACACCAAAAGAAGATCGCCGCCCCTATGCTAAGGCAATTTGAAACTCCAGGACCACGAAAAAGAGGATCCCGTGCTCACCCGGTTGGAAGCAAACACGGGCCAACATTTCCCTACGGTCTCTACTCACCTCGTCCTATCCCCATGAAGGCTGGAAGAAAGCACGGCTCGCACTCTCGTGCCTATTGATGCTACTCCCGATGATGTGGTACGGCTAATTGGAAACATCCATTACGGGAATATAATCACTTTCACGGATCTCGACCTCCCTCAATTTGGGGCGATCATAACGAGCCTCTCTTCATCACGATCCGGAGTTTGGATGAACGACGCCTCCCTCGGGTCCTGGTTGATAATGGGTCCGAAATGACATTCTTCCTGCAAAGATCATGAGCTTGCTTGATATCAAGACTACGAGACTTGAAGCCTTCCTCCCTCACGGTCAAAGCTTACGACTCAACATCCCGGCGAGTCCTTGGAGTCGCCACTTTAGACCTCTGGTTCGGACGAAATTGATACTGTGGAATTCCGGGTTATTGACATCCCGATTACTTTCAATGCCTGTGGGAAGACCTTGGCTCCATCAAGTCGAAAGGGGTCGCCTCAAGCCTCCCACCGGTGTGTGAAATTCGTCTCGAATGGGGATCGACGACCATTTACGGAGATTTAGTCACTTTAGAGGGCACGGATACGGGCGGAATACCTATTACGGAAATCAAACATGACGAGGAAGGTCTTATGCTAACGGGCTTCACGGTCGAGCCTCCCAAGGCCCAAGTGTGCAACATAGATCTGACGGTCACTCGGGATAAAATCCCACCGGTCTTGAAAATGATGAGAAAAATGAGCTATCTACGGCCTCGATGCTGGGAAGCACCAATAAGGAACTCACAAACTCATCGAGGTGAGAGGACAGAATACTCGCCACGGCACTGGGATATGAGGCCTCCTCGGTGGACAACCTTGCAAAAGGAAAAAGATTTGAAGGCTTGCCACATGGAAGGTCCCGGTCGACAATCCTAAATCTCTCTCTTTCAGTTCTAATTTGGTGACTACTTTGTAAAGGGTCCCACACAACCGGGAAACATCACAGAGCCCACTCCTACGGCGGGGGTGGCTAAAGCTACGAGGATAGCCTCAACAAGTTCGGGGAGCCAAGGCTAACCCGGTCCGTAGAATGTTCTGGACCTACCCAAGATACACAGGGCTACCACTACCATGAAGGGTGAGTATACCTTCGGGAGCGTGCACGACACAGTGGAACGAGTTCGAGAAGCTTCACAACCACTTATTCCCTACGCCGGGAAGATCCGAAACACTGAATTCGATATGACGGTGCCAAAAGCTAAGGCCACGAAGTTTCGAGATGATTGGGATGGTCCAGATTATGCAGCAATTATTCGGGGAAGAAATCAGTGCCGGACACGATTGATTTCGGCTTCGGTCAAAGAAATGGTAGCAATGATCGAGGAAGGAGCACGGTGCAATTCCCGAGTCGCTGACACCCACGGACAGCGATGCCGATTAAAGAATTGGAAACTCTCTCTCGGGCCGTCCGCAACCAAAGAAGGAATGATAACCAAGCCTGGATTGGTCCCCGTCCCTTTGTGTCAATCTAGAAAAAAAGTCCTCGAGTCTTTCATTGTTAAGGTCGAGTCTCTAGAGTCGTCCAGAGACGGCCTTACGCTTTGAAGACTACGAATCTGCAGCAAGCGTATTTGTATTCCTTTTCGTTTTCAATGAAATGACGAACCTTTACGAGTATCCCTTGATTGCCACTTTAACTAATGACGAATTAAAAAAAAAAAAAAACACTTAATAATAATTCATTAGACAAAGAAAGCGAGACACATTAAACGAAAAAAAAATCAAACAACAAAAAAAAAAATCTTTAGCGGGTTGTCAGGAAGAGGAAAATCGAGCCCAAGGCTGAAGAGATTTTGACAAGTGTGAATCTAGGCGCTGCGAAGAGCCTAAAGAGAGCCTTGATTGGTGATTTCGTCGAAGGAATTGGAAAGGATGCTCTGCAAAGTCCTACAAAATCCTCAATTCAAAGAAAGTTGCCCTCTTCATCAAAGAGAACATCATATGCGGATACGGGTTGCCGGTAGAAATCATTTCGAGATAATGGATCCCACTTCGAAAGGGAATGTGAAAAGCTGGCAGCGAGAATTCGAATAACCCGTCACAAGTCATCTCCTTACGGGCCCCGAGCCAGCGGAGCCGTTGAGGCGGCAAACAAGACTCTGGAAAATATCATCAGGAAAATGGCATCCCGAGGCGGAGATTGGCCCGAGAGAAGTTACACCTGGCACTGCGGGGCTACGGAGAACATCCGTCGGAAACGGCAGCGGGAAACACCGTTTGCCCTCACATACGGAATGGAAGCCGTACTCCCAATCGAGCTAGAGATCCCCTCGCTCAGGTATCTCTTTGGAAAGCCGGATCAACGAGGTCGAATGGCTCCCGAGTCGCCATGACGAATTGGCCCTACTAGATGAACGCCGGCGAAGGCCATGGAACACATCCGAGCCTACCAAGGAAGAATGGCGAGCCTTTGACAAGAAAGTAAAGCATCGGGAGATCCGAGAAGGTGATCTCGTTTTGAAAGAAAAGCCCCGGTCCGTATCAACCCCCTCGGCAAATGGGAGCTGTATGGGTCGGGCCATATGTCGTCCGAGGAAAGATCTTCTCCGGAGGAGCCATGCAACTTGCGGACCTCGACGGGAATCCCTTTGTACACCCGGTGAATGGTGACAAGGCTGCGCGAGATACTACGCGTAAAAAAAAAAAAAGAAAAAAAAACAAAAAAAAAGAGTGCTAAAAGAGTAATACCCAACTAGGTTGAAAACCCGAAAAAGGGCGGCCTAGGTAAAAAACGAGGGTTGCACCAAAAAAAAAAAACAAAAAAAAAACAACAAAAAAAACAAAACAAAAAAAAAAAACAAAAAAATCGGGTTGAACTACGAAGACTGAGGCTCCTCAAAATGAGGGGAACGTAGGCGGCGGAAACGGTTCGGTCTAAAGCACGAATAAAAGCCATACTTTGGCATCAATACAATTGATCAGACCATGAAAGCGTCTTGAAAAACTCTAAAGCAATTCAAATATCCATTACAAATTAAAAGCTCTTTGATGAGTCTAAGCCCGATTCATTCCTACAAGCTGGCAACTGCTAAAAGAAACTAAGATACATAATCAAACTAATGTATACGCCATGACAAGAAAGGGATACTCGGAAACCTCGAGTCACTCCAAGCCACTCGTGCGGCCTCTCCCCTCTTCTTCCCCCTTCGAGTCTTCTTCTTCGAGCAGGGAAAAATGTCGGTGTTTCTCCTACCAAGCTGCTGGTATAGGAACAGGATCTATCAAACTCCGCCTCTGTCGGGGCCTTAGTAGCCCTAGCGTCATCTCTCATCTCCTGTAGCCTAGGCGAGTAGCATAGGAGCCCTCCTCTCCTGTCTCTTGACGTAAGCCTCCTATTCGGCCACAGCGTCTCCGCTCCTGTCATGAGGGTTGGCCCTCGCCTCGGCCCTCCTCCCCTCGAAGCAGTCGGGTCCTCCGCACCCACAATGGCCTCACGCCGTCTCAGAAATAGCCACTGAATCTCTCCCGGATGCCTCTCATACCAATCCAGTACCAAGTGGTCAAGAACACCGGTCTTGGGCGCCTTTGAGAATAACCCGAGGAGGAAAGGCATCATACCTCCATGCTCGGGAAAGAAATGGAAACCTTTGAGGGATCATCCATAGAAGCAGGAGCCACCACCACGGTGGCTATATCATCAAAGCCCTCCAAAGGAACTTGCTCCAAGCCAAATTGTCTCGAGAACTAAAGCCGGAATGTAGAAGTGGGTAGAGAAAGCCCCGGAAGCATAACCACATGGGACCCATCCTGAAGCACTCTGCGAGTCTCCACCCGCCAACAAGGCACCGACCATCGATATCCTCTCGCGGAGACCAGCCATCCAACGCTCCCATGAGCCCACGATCATCAAAATCCACCTGCAACCCCCTCCTCGGCAAATGTCCAAGGCTTGATCATATCGGGAGTTTCCCGAAGAACCCCCAAACGCTCCATCGGCCACGGGGTCAAGAGGAACGGGCTGTCCCCGTGCATATACCGTCTTCCGTGCTTGACCTATCAAGAGCATGAAAAGTCTCCCAGAATCAAAGGAACGACATCTACGCCCGGGCGACAGGTGAACGACAACATCCAGCAAAGACCGATGGCAAATCCCAAAGGAATAGACCATGAACAGGGTGCCAAACATACAAAGTGCAAATGCATCCCAATAGGCATCATCCACCAAGCCTAGGCCCCTAAACCTATCGGGAAGGCCGGAAATATCAAAATGATCGGGACCGCGGATCATACCTTGCGCTTCCTCAGGGAAAGATGAAGGAGGACGCACAATCTGTCAACAAAAGAAGCCCCTCCGGGCAAAGGAACCGCTATCTCTTCCACCTCCGGACCTCCAAGCAAGGCCCGAAATTCTTCCACAGTCGGAACAATCTCGTTGAAGGAAAGGCAAAAGACATGCCTTCTAGTGTCCCAAAATTAGGAAGAAGCCCTCAAAAGCTCATAATCCGGAACCAATTCCTTGAGAGACCATAAGCACTTCACCTTGTACCTTTCTTCAAAGAAGGACCTCCTCTCATGCATGATCTCCCGGGACCAATCCTTGAACTTGTTGAAGAATGACATTTGGAATTCTTGGGACAATTTTGATGGAGCTTTTCTAAAGTTTTCCATGGTTTATCTCTCTTTCTCCCCGAAAATGGCTGTTTGGACTGGAGGTTGAAGAGGATATTTGAATTTGAAATAAAGTGAGACCAGATCTGAAGCAAAATTAAAGGACAATGTCAGATGCAGGACCCTATCCGCGCGGACATGTTTGTCATTTATCAGAAAAATCTGCACCTTGATCCAACGCTACACCAAAAGAGGAATATTCCGTCCCGGTTGCTCGAAACCCGTGCAAAAACCCTCCCAAACCAGTCCATATACCAAACACCCTTGCAAAAAAAAAAAAAAACCAAGGCTCATACAACACTGCATTCATACTGCATTGCATTCATAAAATAAAATCCTAACTTATTACATTCCAAAAAAAAAAAAAAAAAAAAAACGTGCATAAGGCATGAAATCTCAATCCCGGTCATGAATCTCAAAATCTCGGAAAAAAATCAATCGGAGTCTCCGGCGCCGATGTACGCCTCGGCCCCTCTTGCGACTCGGGCCCGCCTCCTCGGGAGCCACGAAAATCTCGGGCTCGAGAATCGTCCTCGTCTCCCGAGAAAGAGGCTCGTCGGGACCAACCGGCACGCTCGATAGGGCAAGCCGAGATCAGCGAAAAAATCGTATCCGAAGGTGAAGGCGTCGGACTCTGGACGTACGAAGACGACCCGCCATGCTGCCATACGTGTCCCTGCCCGTGTGGATCCCGAGAATGACGTGATCCGAAGGCGGCACCGCGAGGGATCAAGGAGAGGAGACGAGAGGAGTCTACGAAGAAGTCTACGAGCGAATAGGGGAAGCCTCCCGTCGACGGGCGCCGGCCGTGGTCGCCTCGCTCTAGCACGAGGAGCCCCGCAAGCGACCATCCTCCCGATGAATCTCTTGGCTCCCGATCACTTGCTTCGTCGGCTTCTCGACGACCACCTCCGAAAACCGCACAAAAGCAAAAGCGCCAAAAAAGGAAGTGATGCTAAAGATGATGAAACAAAAGAAAGAAAGGAAGAGGCGTAAGCGTAAAAGCCATACCTTCATACCGGACGAGGCCGGAAAGCTCGTGGAAGCCGCTCGGGTGAGGGATCTGCACCCTCAATCGGACCCCATCCTGGATATATGAAAAATCCGTCGAGGATACCGCGGGATCCCAAGCCCCTCTCTATCCGTAACTTGAGGCATCCTCGGCCTCCTCAAGACGAATGTCGCATATGGCTCAATCGCCACGAAATCCGAGAAGTCTTTGGCCGGCTCGGTAATCATCCCAGTCACGGACCGATCGCTCGGGTGCATCATATCGGCGGGAGGCTCCACCGGTGTCCTCAAAGGCGAATTCACGCCATGCTTTGGCGCGTCACCCTCTCTCTAGATAATATGCATCGCGAGTCGGACCTCTCGAGAATCCTCCCATTTGCACGGTCCAAATCTCGGCGCCCTTCGGTGCGCCACCTCGAAGCGATCCCGGGGAAGAATATCATCCCCTCATCTGTCTCGGCCTCCGTCGAAAGGAAGGCAATCCGCGTACACGAGAGTCGTACGCCCCCTGGAGCTTATCTTCTCCCGGGCATGCTTGGACCAAGACTACATAGCCGGATACGCCCCGACGTACTCCGCCGGAATCGCCACATCGTGACGTGGAAAAACTCCAACGCCCATACTGCGAAAGGTAAAAATCCAATCAATCCGGTGCAAAAGAAAAGTGCGTGCTCAAAAAAAAAGAGGGAAAGCAAAAGAGAGCTTATACCTCCAGGGCAAACTCAAAGCGGTACAAGGAGCTCGCGGCCTTCCATTGTACCTATCAAGAGCAAAGTAAAGCTCTGCCCGGCCCGGCCTCTCCCCACGAGACATCTCCGGCCGTCTCCATGTCCTCCAAGGACCTCAACAAGGCAAAAGCTGCCGTCCCCTCGGCATGTCCAAAGAGCGTGCTCGAAAAGGCAAACCACAAGAAGGCCCTAGCGATACGCTCGGCGCCTATCCTCTCCTCCCGGCCTCATAGCTCACAATGGTCTCCACGATCTTTCCGTAGACCACCGCATACTCCTTCCCCATCCCCTTTTTGGGAATAGGGAAAATCCCGAGAAGAGCACAGTAGATCCGCATCGCTGTAGCCATCCCGCCACTCAATCTTTGCGCCCATTAAAGGACAGGCCCGTGATCGCAGCGTAATCGGAGGGCGTAAGCGTAGCCTCGCCCCGAGAAGAAGTGAAAGGTGTGGGTCGCGTCCCACCGATCTTTGCGCGAGCAAACATCAAGCCCTTGCTCTTAGGGAACTTGACCAGTCCCCTCAAGCACTCGACAAACTCCCAAAGCCCCGTCTCAACAACAATCTGTCTCGGACTCGGCAAAGCTCCTCGGCCCGCATTCGGAAGCCGGTCCCACAAGTCAACCACGGACTCCACTGATCCTCGAGTCTTCATTTTGTTCAGCTGCTCCGTCACAAAACGGTTTCCGCCCTGTAAAAAAAAAAAAAGAGAGAAAATGTCAAAAAAAAATTTGCATTTGCATTTGCACAAAAAAAAAGAGCATACACATGCATTAAAAAAAAAAAAAAGAAAATTTTGGCAGCATAACGGCATGCAATAGACATAGCCCCATTTTTCTCACAGAAAAGACAGTTTTCAGCAAATCCCATTCAACAATTTTCAATAAAAATGCATACATGCATATCCTACAAGAAGTCGACGGAAATAAAAACTCCGTCCCAATTTCAAAAAAAAAAAAAATGCATACATGCATATCATCCATCTTACATGCAACGGGAAGAAAAATCCGTCCCACTTTTCAAAAATAAAAAATCCTAAACATACATACATCTCATATTGGCAAAACGCCCATTCTTTCCAAACAAAATGCATGCATTGCATCATTCATCGATATCAATATTCAATTTCAAAAAAAAAAAATCATCATCATCACAATTTTCGAATTTTCACATGCAATTTTCGGATACAAAAAAAAAATGGCGAAAAGGCCAATTCTTTCTCCAAGCAAAATGCATATTTTGGGATACCCACATAATCATTGCAACATGCAAAGCATCAAAATCAAGATTCAAAGCCAAGAATATCAATCATTCGAATTTTCAAAAAAAAAAAAAATTCAAAAATCACCCAAAATTCAAATTTCAAACAAGAAATCAACAAAGGGATCAAAGGGTTTCAAAGTATACCGTTCGGAGATTCGAATCCGAAGCCCAATGTTGCCAAGCATCGGGGTAATGCTCCTCCGCAACCGATTGCGAAAGATTGTAATGCCTCCTCATCCGGACAAGCTCCAATCGTCTCTCCGCCACCGGGCCACGTCCTTGGCCTTGAAAAGCGCCTTCCCCGTGTTCCATTGCTCAAAAAATCGAAGAAATCGGAAGATTTTTGAAGCTTTTCTTGGCCAACAATGGCTTCTCCTCGGTTTTTTCTCTCTCTCTCTCTCGTCTGTTTTCAAAAACTGAATGGGGAAGAAGAAAAGGGCGTTGGCCCTCATTTAAAAACCCTGGAACACGCTCCTATCCGCGCGGATAGGATTGTCAGGGTCAAAATGACCCTTTTGCCCCTTAAAATCATATTTTCTTTCTTGAGAAGTTGCTGTCCAGTAGCAATTTTCTCAGACCTCAGTCCATGGTCTAATTTTTTGGACACAGATAAATGTGGAATTTGGTGTTGACTACAAAACACTTTTTGTAGCCAACATCCAGATATTTCCATACATATTTTTACTTTATTTTTTGGGTAAGTAAAACTCCTCTTTTCAAATTTTCTTTCAGAGTCTAGTTCATCAGCTTCTGGGAATCCAGATCTCATATCTGAGATTTCCAGAAGGTTTTGACCCCTCAAATCTTCTCCAAAATGGAAAATTCCTTCTTACAAATCTTATTTAAGGTGTCTAGAACAACTTTAATTCTCTGAGTTTATCCAGATTATGAAGTTTTAAGACCCTTGAATCCATTTCAAAATCAAAGGTCCACTGCCTTTTTCATTCTGGCAGAAATGGCTCTCAACTTCAAAAGGTCTTTTGAGTACCAAATCTCAATCCAAAAATCTTCCAAAAATTCATGGGATCAGTTTAAAGTCTTAAAAAGATATCCCAATTTTTACTTTTCTGAGTTTCAACTTATTTTGGCCAAAACACACACACACACACACACAAATGATTTTCAGCTTGGAAGACTCGTTTTACGAAGCATTCCGGGTGCACACTAACGTCCTTCCCGGCGTGTAACATGACCTCCGAACCTAAATCTCTGATCTCGGGCTTTTTTCAAAGTTTTGGCCCTTATAACAAAAATGGCGTGGCGACTCCGTTTCGTTGATTTTTTCAAATAAAAATGGGAAAAATTTTCGGATACACATCATCACAGCAATGCTTAAGTCTGTTAGAATTTTAATTGCATAGACGCGTATTTTGACTACGAGATATGGCAAATGGATGTCAAAATAGCTTTCCTAAGACAACTGGTGAGCGAAAGAGAATGAATGAGATTCAATACGCTTCGGCTATTGGATCCATCATGTATGCCATGATTTGTACTAGACCCGACATCTCGTACGCTCTAAGCATGACGAGTTGATACCAATCTGATCCTGGTGAGAACCATTGGATGGCAGTTAAGACGATCCTTAAGTACTTACAAAGAACTAAGGATACATTCTTGGTCTTTGGAGGGATGGAAGATGATCTTGTTGTAAAAGGTTACACAGATGCAAGCTTCCAAACCGACAAAGATGATTTCCGATCGCAGTCGAAATTTGTGTTTATGCTTAACAGAGGTGCGATATATTGGAAGAGTTCCAAGAAGAGTACCATAGTCGATTCTACAACCGAGGCCAAATATATAGTGGCATCCGATACAGCTAAGGAGGCAGTTTAGATCAAGAAGTTCGTTAGTGACTTGGAAGTCGTTTCAAGTATCACTAATCCGGTGGAACTTTATTGTGACTATAATGGTGCCATTGCGCAAGCAAAGGAACCAAGGTCACGTCAGCGATCCAAACATATACTTAGACGTTTCCATCTCATTCGAGAGTTCATTGATAGGGGAGACGTTAAGATATGCAAAGTATCAACCGATGATAACATTGGGGATCCGCTTACAAAGCCCCTCGCACAAACAAAGCATGATGTTCATGTTAGGTCCATGGGTATACGATACATAGATGGAGCCTAGTGCAAGTGGGAGATTGTTGGTGTAATGCCCTAGGCGTTTAGTTATGTTTGACTTATACTAAATACCGTTATGTAATCGTCTTTATCATTTATTATAGAGATTGTTTATTTGATTTATTATATGTTTGCATGTTTATTATAATAACATGCATCCCTAATTATTAAGAATAACTAGTATATGTTTGTAATGGACAATCATGGAGATGATTATATGCATGGGGATGCACATTACACTTATGGGTACTTGCTAAAGAACAAGTACTGGACATGATCTACTGATGAGATTTATGACATGGTCTATAGTCATATATATCATAATTTAATGTCATGTTAGTCATGTCATTGGAATCCTTTGTACCTGAGATTATCATCGTCTTCCACTTGATGAATGTTGTGTTTGATGTAGTCTAACACTATCTTTAATAGGATAGCAATAAGGGCTATGTTGGCACGATTGGATTCTTGTAGGGAAGAATGATAAGTGAAGATGGGATTTGTCCCTCTCATTGAGAGAGATGTTTGCTTGGGCCCCTCGATGAATAGTGTTGATGAAATGTGTGACCACACTCAAGAGATTTGATAGAGATCAAATTCACTTGGATTATCAACATATTCGGAGTCGAGAAAGCATTGAAAAATATGAGTTGACTTGGACCATGACTCATGTTCAATATAAAATCGTGGGAAAAGGGATTGTGACACTGATCTATCAAGGAATCAAGCTTTGATGTTATATTTAATTGGGTGGACATAATGGCTTGCTAGAGACCACTTATGTCTTATAAATTGATGTTTCAAATCATTACCAACATAAAATATAATTCCTAAAGGGTCACACACAAAGAACGAATTGAAATTGGCTTTACATGGAAACTGGGGCTTTGCTCGGCCGAGGCATATAAAGTGCTCGGCCGAGCGGAATCAATTTTCACGGGCGAGCAAGCCCCTTGACTCGGCCAGGCAAATTGATTATTTTGGAAAAGTTTCTATCCTTGATTGCACGGCCGTGCGGTCTTGGTGACTCGACCGAGCAAGATAAGCTGGAGCGGCCGTGTCTTGGTTTCTGGAGCGCCCGTGCAAGTGTTGCTCGGCCGAGCAGAATTCTTGGACTCGGCCGAGCAGATGCTGGAAGGCAGAATCCATTTTGACTTGGAAAAGGACTCTTCTCCCTAAAGGTTAGGGATATTTATAAAGTATAAATAGAGCCCTTTTCCCTTAGCCATAACACACGAAATTTAGAGTTTTGGAAACACTAAATCATTGATTTTGATTGAGAATTAAAGATCAAAAACACCTCAAATCAATTCCATAAACAGCCATTGATTACTGAAAAACGTTTTCAATAATCGAGGATCATCTAGCAATCCAATAAGATTCGATCTTGGTTCGTTCGCGTGTGGATTACTGATAGTGGGTGATTACGTTATCACCTAAAGCTTGGATCAATTCATCACAAGGAAGATCAAGGAGAAGATAGAATATTCGGCAATAAATTCAAAGGTTGAATTTTGGAGATTCGTTTTGAACAAACATAATCGCTACAAGGTATGTGAAATCTATTTCATATGATTTCATCTCTTCATGCTAGAAAGATTCAAGGCTAGGGTTTTGTTGTTTTATAAAGTTCTTCCGCTGCGTTTGTAACCCCAAAGCCAAACAAGAATGACTACAATTCGTATGCTTATAGCATTGGCTTCTGTATGTGATCTTCATATCCCTTAAATGGATGTGATGACCGCCTTTCTTCATGGCGATCTAGATGAAGAGATTTATATGGATCAACTTGAAGGATTCGTAGCTTCTGATAATGAGAAAAAGGGTTGCAAACTTGTTAAGTCCCTTTATGGACTCAAACAGGCACCAAAGCAGTGACATGAGAAATTTTATCAAATTGTCTTATCGTATGGCTTTGTTACAAATGAATTTGATAAATGTGTCCAGAGCAAAGTAAATTATGATTGTAGTATTGTCTTATGCCTTTATGTTGATGATATTATGTTGTCCGGGAATAATATGAGAATAATTAACGAGACCAAGTCATTCTTGAAAAGCAATTCGAGATGAAGGATATGGGAATTGCTGACATGATTTCTGGATTTAAGCTGACTCGCTCAGATCTAGGCATAACTATCTCACAATATCATCATACTCAAAATAGAGTAGGTCTCCGGAGAAACGCATTTCTCCATAAATTATGGAGAAACGTGTTTTTTCAAAGGTTCTGGATATCAGTCTCAAAGGTTCTGGATATCTAGAACCCTTTGATCATGATATCCAGAAGTTATGTTAGAATGGGACCAACACATACCAACTTTCTGGATATCAACTTAATTAGATTCTGGATATCACTTTCAAAGAGATCTGAATATCCATAACATTTAATATTGATATCCAGAAGCCTTTCAAAAGGTTATGGATATCCTTTTAAAAGGTTCTGGATATCACTTTCAAAGAGTTCTGGATATCCAGAACATTTAATATTGATATCCAGAATTGCCCAAGCCAAGGCCATGGACCAAGGTCATGCCAATACAAAATTTCTGGATATCCTTTCAAAAGGTTCTGGATATCCTTTCAAAAGGTTCTGGATATCCAGAACATTGAATGAATGTTGATATCCAGAGTTGAACGGCCTGAGAAACTGAAAGAGGGGAAAGAAAGGAGAAAAACACCCAGTAATTCTAGAGAGAGATAGAACAATTTTCTCAGAAAGAGAAAGTATTTGTGGGGAGAGAGAGAGAGAGAAAACTGATGTGAAGAACGGTGCAGAATTAACATAGCAAAAAACAGAGCACTTTCTGCTTTGAAAGCTTCGGCGCAACAAATGCAGACAAAAACGATGTCGTCTTTCTCGCCGGAGAAACCCAGCCCTAATCCATGGCCGAACCTCTTTTACAACAACAAGAAGGGTCTTAATCAAACAGTCTTCGCTATGCATCTCCAAAATCTCTCAAATCAAACCCCAAAATCTCTACCCCGAACCCACACCATTCACTCTCCTAGGTGAGGACGGCCCTTGAAGAGGGAACTGGTGGTAGTGAAGATGGCCTTTGCGGTTTGCGGTTAGAGAGAGAGAGGGAGTGAAAAGCGTTTAGAGAGAGAAAGGGTGTGAGCCGTGTCCCGTAAAGGAAAAACCCGTTTCTCCATAAATTATGGAGAAACACGTTTCTCCCTAGATTTTGTGCTCAAAATATTATTAAGAAGTTCGGTAATAATGGTAGAATCGTCAGTATTCCACTTGATCCTTCTGTGGCACTTACTAAGAATGAGACTGGAGGACCTATAGCTCAATTGAATATTCTCAGATTATTGGAAGATTGATGTATCTTGCCAACTGTACGAGACCAGATATTTCCTATTCATTTACGAGTTTAACTAGAGATACTAAGTGTCCGAATAGGGCTCATTGGGAAGCTCTAAATAGAGTACTTAGGTACTTGAAGGGAATTGTTTCCCTTGGGTTTCACTACAAGAGATATCCTTCTGTTCTAGAGGGATATATTGATGCTAACTAGATTACCACTAACTCTAGGAGTTATGGTTGTACAGGGTATGTATTTACCTTAGGTGGTGCTGGAGTAAATTAAAGGTGTCAAGTACAACTACAAGACAAGAAGACACATCAAAATTAGATTGAAATCTATAAGGGATCTTGTGTCTCGAAAGGTTACAGCTATTGATTATGTTAGTACCAAGGATAATACAGCTGCCCTTTAACCAAAGGACTTGAATTAGTTCTTGTTCAAAATTCAGAATGGGGATGGGACTGAACTCTCAATCTGAGTGGAGATCCCACAAAGAAGGTTCAATGTGATAATAACAAGCTTTGGGGTGGATTGGAACACCTAAACAAGTTGACATGTTACATGTCTGTGTATGTCCTCTGATAATCCTAGAAGGTGTCGTGACTGCAAGTATAGTAAAAGTTTTAGGCTTTGAATGGGATCAAGTCTTTAAGACAAGATGTTAGCAGTACATCATTGGAGATGCCAACTAAGTGAGTGTTATTGTTGGTTGCAATTAGAGAAAAATGGTTATTCCTCAAAAGCACTCATGACATAGGATCGAGATGTATGGCTTTTAAGTGTCAAATATAATGATAGAGGGTGATGTCATAGCCTTTGTCATGTTGTTACCAACAAACGCCTCTATATCCAAAGGATTAGGTTCAAGACACTCGTTAACCTAGATCCTGTGGGGGCTTATGTTGACTGACTAGGTAGAGGTTCAAGATGGGAGGCTCCATCTATCGAAAGCACGACAATGGATAATCTTTATATGTCTTATCACCATGGATTTGTGGGGGATTGTTGGAAATTTGGCATTTGGCTCAACTTTGGGTGGGTCCCATTGAGTTTGACCATGGTCAATGTTAATATACATTGTATGATATACCTAGAGGTAAATTGATGTTTTGGTGAAAGCCAAATGATGGATTAAATCCATAGTTCTATGACCTCGAACTTTGGAAATTAGAGTTCTTTAAAGGCTAACAATGTAATGGGTTTGGTAGTTATCCCACATGGGTAAGATAAGGAAACCAACTCTTTTTGTTGGTCATATAAAAGGCTTTATAGTCCCATACCATATGGGAATGAAAAAGGAAGTTGAAGTGCCTTATATTGATGGGCACTTCATGAGTTCTTGTTCAAGTATCATGTTAGGTGGCTTGAACATAAACACCACACTCGCTTGCTCGCCTCGTCTTCAGGCTTTCGAGCGCGGGCATGGGCAAATTGGTTCGTTTTGGGGTAACCTTTTCTTTTTAGTCAAAGTTCTTGTTCAAGTATCATGTTAGGTGGCTTGAACATCAACATCAAAATTCTGTTATTCGTCATTTTGTTTATGTCGTTGATTTGATTAGAAGATTCCGGCAAAGTGGGACAGCAGGCGCAATTGGATCTGTACCTGTTCGTGAGAGATTTCTTGGTACATTTCCTGAGATCGTTTTCTCCTTAGAGAAGTTTGACGAAACCCTTTGTCGCACCAGTAAGGGGGCAATAATTTCTCTTAGGATAGTCTTACGCAAGAGACTCGATCTGTTATGTTTTCTAGCTCCCTTCTGTTTTACATTGACTGTTCTTTCCTGGTATGGGTTCTTGCAATATGTTGTTGCTTTTGGCTGCTATTGATATTACTGTTAATTTGATTGAAAATGTGATTGCCCATTTGTTGATTAAATCTATTTAATATGAACTTGTGCGAATATTTGATTCCAATAGAGGGAGGCTACTTGCGCAGTTCTGGAAAGGCACTCAAATCATTAAGGGGAGGAACAGTACGAGTAAGTTTTATTTTCTTTACTTTTGTTAACTTTTATTAGTTTTTGCTAATTTCCCAAACTTTTGTTAAATTTTGTTAGGTTTTATTAATGATAGTGGATGACGTTAGGGGGTTTGAGCACAATGAACGTACATTTGAGTTTAGTGGTTAAAACTGCTAAAAAAAATACAAGGGTGATTAAAATTGAAATTAAAACAAAGTACGATGGTTAAAAATGTTGATAAGCCTAAAAGCTAAAAAGAAAGATAAGAAGAAATTTCTTGGATGACTCTTAATAATTAATGAAGTTGCAAGATAGTGAAGTTAATTAATAGATGCATTTGAAACTTTTTCAGGTGCTTTCTTGTGACCCCATTTGAAGAAAGTTTAGTTATTTTCAAAAACAAATTCTATATAAATCTAAAACATGAAAGTAGAGATTTAGTTAGGGCCATTTTGGGAATTTCAGCCCCCCCCCCCCACACATCAAGGGGCGTTGACTTAAATAATATTTAATCTGAGACATTCAATTCATCTAACTGCACTACCGTTCGTTCGATGGCACCCATAAACCCTAAATTAAAGAGAATAAACGAGATCGTCTTGGAGGTTTGGTGCACTATATATAGTATCTTTCCCCAAACCCTACTTGCATCATATCCATAAAATCACCCCCTCTCCCATTTTGTCATGCGGCGACTCTTTGTAAACATCTATCTAGTGACTGCCTCTAAGTTATATCTCCTGTGATCATCTTAAGGTAAAGATGGTGAAATCTAGCCTCGTTAGATATGCTTTTATTCATTCTTTTGATATAATCTTGCTAATTGATTTGATTTGACTTGATTGTACTAGGATTCAGAAAGATATAGGCTTAGGAAGATGTTGTGATCACTCGATAGATCAAATGTCACCGACACAGGTATGATTGTTTACCAAATCAGGAAATGTGAAATATATCTAGAGAGATGTTATCTTAGTTTAATTAAATTTTGTTTCTATAAAATTGCATGCATAATTTATGGAAAAATTCTCCCTTTCTTTTTATTGGGGCTCCTAATCTAAGAAAAATTTCGATGACTGGCTTGTGGGCAGTTTTGGACGGAAAAATCTGATATCTTGCAATGGCCACCCCCCATGTAGGGTATTGAAATTCTAAAATTGTATCACAGAGATAGCATGCATTTAGTTGTGTATATATTTAGCTAAAAGAAATTTACAATTTTTGTCAAAAAAAATATTTTGAAACTTTGAGTCCTTGATTGTTTGTTTCATTAATTAGTGGTTAGACCTAAAAATTCAATTGATAAAAATCTGTCAGTAATGTCCGTTCCCAAAATTTTTTGATGATTTCTTTTTCTAACATTACTTATGTTAAATTAATATCCCAAGAATGCCTGCAGATTAAGTGAATATTTGGTTCCTGAAGTTTTTTATTTCTCTGTTTGGTCCCTGAACTAAAAACAATAACCGTATGGTCTATGTACTGAGAAAGGACTACACAAATATCAACTTCTAAGGACCAATCCATAAAATCACAAGAAAGTTAACTTAAAATCAAAAAAAGTTTACTGAACAAATATTTACTCAATTCTGTCTATGCTCCATATGCTTGATTATTCACACAAAAATTACAGTAAATACTTAAGATTTTATGATTTCAATAGGTATTACTTAATTATTCCAGCAATAATTCCAAATGGGATTCAGATCACTGACCAATATGCAACACGACAAATCCGCTAGCACAGCTACGCCATCTCCTTTGGCACCAACAAGTGAATGTACTCTCTACGCAGTCACGATGGTATAATTATTAATCCTAATTCAGTTTCTACTCCTTCTTTCCCTAAATGAATTTGGGAATTCGAGAAATTTTTATCCTATAATGAATGTCTTTTTTGTAAAATACTTTGACCCTAAATGTTTATTTACCAAAAAAAAAATCGATGTTCATTTTATTATCGTAAAACTAAATATTCATAAAGTGGATAACAAAGAATATTTATGTATCTTTGACATTAATATGTATAAAAAAACAGACATTTTCAGAGTGTGCCTTAAAATGAAATTCGGACATTTTCAGAGTGTGCCTTAAAATGAAATTCGGACACTCATTTAGGGACGGAGGGAGTATGTTTGGGTTGATTTTATTGTTGGAATATTAGGTCAAATATTAGGGTGAATTGTTAAGTCACAGTAACTGCTCGGTCGAGCAAGGCATAAGCCTCGGCCGAGCATCACTGTCCAGAACCTAGCCAATCTACCCAGCCTTTGCTAGGGCGAGTCAACAGAAGGGCTCAGCCGAGCGGGCCATTGCTCGGCGAGTCACCAGAAGTGCTCGGCCGAGCAGTTGCTGTCTTGGATAGTTGATGTCCGAGTTGTTGCTTGTTGCTGGCTTGGTGAGTTTCGTGACTCATCTAAATAGTCACAACACTTCAAATGTTGCTAGAGCAGACTCATTTCATGCTATATATAGACCTCTTATTCCACTCATTCAAACACAAGCTACAATACAAGTCACAATCGAATTTACAAACAAAATTCTCTCTTCTCTCAAGTACAAAACATCAGATTTCCTTGTTTTGTTTTCAAAGCTTTTCAAGCTTCATTCGTCTTTCAGTGTTAGAAGATCAAGAGCAAGTTAGATCTTTGGTTCGCCCATCAAGGTTAGTTAAAGTGCACACTAACTCTTGGATAAAACGTTGTATCTTGGGAGACATTCGTCATCATTCCGTTTGCACAATTATGGAGGCGAAATATTGTCTTAAGGAGATTTGCTTCGGCATACCTCGCTTTCTACTCCATCATCTAATTTTCTGTATTGAAGATAACTAAGACAAATACACACAAACAACAATCTTAAGACAATATTCAGGTATTTTTTTATTTTTATCTTCTCCACTTCATCTCCTTTCTTATTTGATTTTCTGTTTCGTGACAGAAAATGGCTAATGGATATGAATCCGTTAGTGTGAGACTATTGCAACCAATCCAAATGCAATAGCAAGCACTTCAAATGCTAATCAGCTTTTGATGCCACCGGCCTCGCAGTACGAGAAACCGGCAAAGTTCAATGGAACTGATTTCAAACGTTGGCAACAGAAAATGTTGTTCTATCTCACAACGCTTGGATTAGTGAAGTTCATGCGTGAAGAATGTCCTGTAGCGAAAGGTGTTGTAGACAAAGAAACATAATTGGATATTGATGCATGGAAACATGCTGACTATTTATGCCGGAACTACATATTGAATGGATTAGACAACACATTGTATAATGCATGTGTACTACTCCATATAGACTGCAAAGGGACTTTGGGAATCTCTCGAAAAGAAATATAAAACCAAAGATGCTGGAACAAAGAAATTCTTTGTTGCAAAGTTTTGGGATTTTAAAATGATTGATTCTAATACTGTGATGAATCAGGTTGAAGAGATGCATGTTCTGTTGCATAACATTGAAGCCGAAGGCATTCAATTGAGTGAGTCTTTCCAAATTACATGTATGATCGAGAAGTTGCCTCCTTCATGGAGAGATTTCAAATTCTATCTCAAGCACAAACGCAAGGAGATGTCAATGGAAGACTTGCTTGTTCGTCGTCATATTGAAGAGGACAATCGTAGAGCAGAAAAGAGAGCCATTGCACGGAACATGGAAGCAAAGGCTAACATGGTGGAAGACTCCTGACCTAAGAACAACAAAAGAAAGTATGATGGCTCTTCTAAGAAGAAGGCAAGTAATGACAGCAACAAACGCTTCAAGTTCAAAGGGGACTGCTAAAATTGTGGGAAAAGCGGTCACCGGGCAAAGGATTGCCGAAGCAATAAGAAGAAGCCTTCCCAAGCAAACATGACAGAAATAGATACTCTCTCCGGTGGTGTTTTCGAAGTACGTATGTCCACTGTTGTATGTGAAGCTAACATGGTGTCAAACGTCATGGATTGGTGGGTGGACACAGGAGCCACTCATCACATATGTGCCCACAAAAGCATGTTTGCAGAATACAAGAAGATGGAATGTGAAGATTTTCTCTATATGGGAAATTTCGCAACTTCCAAGATTGAAGGCATTGGGAAGGTGATATTGAAGTTCACATTGTGAAAGGAGCTTACTCTCAACGATGTAATGCATGTACCCGACAAAAGAAAGAATTTAATTCCTTGTTCATTGCTTAGTAAGAAAGGTTTTAAAATTGTATTTGAATCTGATAAGTTTGTAGTTACTAAGGGGGGAATGTATGTTGGGAAAGGATACTTGATAGATGGCCTGTTTAAGGAGAATGTTGTTGTAGTGGACAAGAAGTCCACCTATTTGTACCCATAAGCTATCAATAAGATTGACAATTCTATTTACTTGTGCGAGTCTTCTAATTTATGGCATAGTCGTTTAGGACATGTGAATCGTGCTTCTTTAAGAAAGCTTGTAGGTTTAAGACTTATTCCAAAACTTTATTCAATGAAAGATCAGAAATGCAAAATTTGTGTTGAAGCAAAGTTTGCAAAGAAACCCTTTAAGTCAATTGAAAGAACTAGCCAACTGTTGGGTTTAATTCATAGCGATTTATGTGACTTAAAGTTTGTCCCAACTCGAGGCGGTATGAAATACTTTATTACTTTCATTGGCGATCGAAGTAGATATTATTATATCTATTTGTTAAGTAGTAAAGATAACGCAACGGATGCTTTCATCACTTACCAAAATGAAGTTGAAAATCAATTAAAGTATTAAGGTCCGATAGGAGTGGTGAATATGAATCGATGGAGTCTAGTGACTTATGTTCCAAATTTGGAATCATTCATCAAAATTAGATTAAAATCTATTAGGGATCTTGTGTCTTGGTGCACTATATATAGTATCTTTCCCCAAACCCTACTTGCATTATATCCATAAAATCACCCCCTCTCCCATTTTGTCATGCGGCGACTCTTTGTAAACATCTATCTAGTGATTGCCTAAGTTATATCTCCTGTGATCATCTTAAGGTAAAGATGGTGAAATCTAGCCTCGTTAGATATGCTTTTATTCATTCTTTTGATATAATCTTGCTAATTGATTTGATTTGACTTGATTGTACTAGGATTCAGAAAGATATAGGCTTAGGAAGATGTTGTGATCACTCGATGGATCAAATGTCACCGACACAGTATGATTGTTTACCAAATCATGAAATGTGAAATATATCTAGAGAGATGTTATCTTAGTTTAATTAAATTTTGTTTCTATAAAATTGCATGCATAATTTATGGAAAAATTCTCCCTTTCTTTTTATTGGGGCTCCTAATCTAAGAAAAAATTCGATGACTGGCTTGTGGGCAGTTTTGGACGGAAAAATCTGATATCTTGCAATGGCCACCCCCCATGTTGGGTAATGAAATTCTAAAATTGTATCACTGAGATAGCATGCATTTAGTTGTGTATATATTTAACTAAAAGAAATTTACAATTTTTGTCACAAAAAATATTTTGAAACTTTTTTTTTTTAGGGGATCAACACATTTCACCGCTCCCCCTTGATGCACTTCACAGAGGCGCCTAGCTATGCTAGGGAGGGCAATGTCATTCCCTCTAACCACTGGTGGGGGAATCGAACCCATGACCTCCAGGTTGGAAGCCATGAACTCTAACCATCAGGCTAGGACCCCGTGTGCATTTTGAAACTTTGAGTCCTTGATTGTTTGTTTCATAAATTAGTGGTTAGACCTAAAAATTCAATTGATCAAAAATCTGTCAGTAATGTCCGTTCTTAAAATTTTGATGATTTCTTTTTCTAACATTACTTATGTTAAATTAATATCCCAAGAATGCCTGCAGGTAAAATAGTCAAATGATGGGATCTTTGTTTCTCAAATCAAGTATGCAAGAAGTTTGGTAAAAAGGAAGAGTGCCAAGAGTTCAAAAATACATATGGGATCAAAACATAAGATGGGTAAAGTCCAAGGAGGGAGGTCATTGATCCAACTCTTTATCGATCCATGATAGGTAGTCTTCTTTAACTTACGGTCAGTTGTCTCGGCATTATGTTCAGCGTAGGTGTGTGTGTGCTAGATATCAGTTTAACCCTAAAATTTCTCACATAAACGCTGTTAAGAAAATCATTAAATGTGTATCCGGGACTAGTGACTTAGGACTTTGGTTTACTAAAGACACTAATACCATCTTAGTTGGCTTTACTGATTCAGATTGGGCAGGGGATATGGATGATAGAAAAAGTACTAGTGGGGTTATTTTTTTAGGTAATAACCTCATGTCATGGTATAGTCGCAAGCAAAATTATGTTTCTCTCTCGACTGCTGAATCTGAATATGTAGCAGCCGGGAGTTATTGTTCAAAATTAATATGGTAAAAACATATGCTTGTTGACTATAGTCTTGATAGTAATATCTTAACCATGTACTGTGACAATTTAAGTGCAATAAATATTTCCAAAATCCCCGTACAACACTATCGCACTAAACACATTGATATCCGCCATCATTTTTTAAGAGATACAGTTGAAAATGATTTAATCCAATAGAGCATTTTGATACGAAACATCAACTTGCTGATATTTTGACAAAAGCCCTTGACCATGAGATTTTTTCAAGCTTGAAAAAATCTCTTGATCTGTGTTTTGTATAAACTGCTGTCTCGAGGTGTTGTCATCTGTATTGCCAACACAGATAGCAACACTGTGAAATAATATATATATATATATATATATATATATATATATATATATATATATATATATATATATATATATATATATATATATTATTGTTTAAACCCAATGGGTGGCACTTGCTGACCATTTTGTTCTAGTATGGGTGTATACTTAGGTTAACATGTTGATAAGTTCCCCTTTATACTTAAAGTGAGAAAGTCACTAATTATATGGTTGATACTTAATAGGAAAATGTTGTTTAAATACTCCTAAAGTAACTCGGGGTACGACGTTCGCTGCGACGATGCTTCCTTGCCAAACGAGAGTATAAAGTATTGGTTTTATACTCAATATTAGGGACATGGAGCTCGTTACTACAGTGTACCCTATTTGAAAGGTATAAAACTTAATATATATAGCTTTACACTTTATTAAAAAACTTGGGAAAGGAAGCTCGCTACTACGATGCTTCCTTGTAAAGTGTAAAGTTTGCTTAAAAATGCCCAAGTAATTGATAATTAAAAGTTCATGTATGTTATAAATATCAAGGGGGTCATATTCAAATGTGTTATCTTATGTGTTACCCAACATTGCTAGCAACACATTAGTAGGTGCTACATTTATTTTTTTATTTCTTCTTTTTATTTTAGGAGTTTTATTAATTAAATTTTGAATTTCAAAAAGTCTATTTTCATAGATTTAGATTTTGTGAATCAAAAGGTTTTTAACAAAATTTCTTATATTTTCCCTAGCTAAAAGTAATTAAGAAATTTCTATTATTTGGAAGTTCAATTTGATTTGAACTTGATTTTTAAATATGAAAATTCAAAATTTTCGAATTTTTTCTGTAACTACTTTCAGTTGATTTTATTTATTAAAAAAAAAACAATGTTGCCGTATTTCATGTTGTGAGAAGTTGGGATAGGATAATTTTTTCCTTTTTATTTAGAGTTTGTTACAAATTTTATTTATAAAAGGTTTTTAAAATTAAGAGATAAATATGGGTTATTTCAACTTGTCAAATCAATTCCTAATTTTTCTACCTCTATCCCTTAATTACTCAACCTTCCACCATCAGTCATCTCTTCACTGCTTCTCACTCTTCCTTTCTTCTCTCTTCTCTCTAAAGAAACCCTCCAAATTCAGCTTCCTTCTTCCCAATTTTCACCATGGCCAGCCCTTCAAAAACTCCCAAACTGTTTCACCCATGGACATTTCTCCCTTACCCCATTCCAATGTTGCTTTAAGTGTTGTCATTCCCATGGAGACATCACCAGCGGCAAAACTTTCCACAACACGAACCCTTGAATTGGTTGTGTCAAATCCTCCTCCAACTCCTTTTTCGATGGTCATTCCTGAGAGTCCACATTCTCTGGAGCTCACCTTGGCTCTTCTTAAGAAGACAAGGAAGAGAAAATTAGTTGATGCTCCTTATAGTGATCAATCCTCTGGTCGGCCTCAATCAGAGAGACTTAAGACTTTGTCAAGGCCAAGAGGTGCAGCTTCAAACACACCCGATGACCCATTGGAAATTATAGATAAAGAATCAAGTGCTAAACTTGAGGTGTTTTCTGAATAAGGATCAGATGAGAACTACAAAGCAAGCAAAGAGAAGTCATCCACTTCTGACGTTGAAGCTTGGTTAGAGGATGAGTTTGATGAACCACTAGTTAAAGCCCTGCAGAGACTGATCAAAAAGCAAAAGCTCCAACGAAGTGCTGTCTCAAGTGTTGCCAATGTAGAGACAACACCAGCCACAACACAAGCTGCAACAGTCACGACACGGGCAATCACATCCACCACCATACACGTAGCAACACCTAAGGTATCACCTACTCCTTTTCCAAACCCAAGAACTGATCATGAGTCATTTGGTTTTTATGAACATCCCTTTTTGACTGAGGAGTTTTATAGTGAGTATAAATTGGACAAATGTGTTCAAGACTCGGAAAAAAAGATTCTTAATGAGAGAAATATCGATGTTAATAAGTTCAAAATCTATGGTATATATCAATTTCTTGAGGATAGGCGATTTTTACCAATGGTAACAAAGGTAGCTAGGTATGTTGAGAGTGTGGTGAGGAAATTCTATGCCCATCTACGAGAAGACATAGATGATAGGAATACCCCTTATTATGGGAAAATTTTTGTGAAGAGAACCATCTATGATTTTAATCCTTCGGTGATCAATAGAACCTATGGCCTTCAAAACGTTGATGATGAGAGTGTGGCTATTGAGCCTAATACTTTGGCCAACTATCTTACAGGTGGTAGAATGAATGTATGGAGTGATCATTTTAGGGCAGCCCACCTTACTTCTCTGTTCTTTGTTCTCACAAATTGTGTATAACCAATTGGCTTCCAACCGCCGATGAGAACATAATCACCCTAGAGCAAGCCACATTGTTGTATAAGCTGGGGAATAGACACAGGGTAAATTTTGGTAGAGTGGTATTCACCCACTTGGCATCTTGGGCAAAGAAAAAGAAGGCATCCGCATACATCTTTCCATCTCTCATCTTCAATGTTCTAATCTTCCAATCCCTAACGCTATGGAATGTTGATTACTATACAGAGAACCATGTGTACTACTGGATCAGTAAGCATTTCATTGAGGGAGACGGCACAAATATCTCCATGGGGTTTCAGCTGCTACTGCTTCTCCTACTGCTGTTCCAGTTCCAAGTGTTGCCCCAAGTGTTGTTCCGAGTGAAGGCAACACTCAAGGCAACACTCCACCAATATTGATTGATACTTCAGTTGTACAAAAAAATTTCCACAGCCAGATGAAGCAAATTTATTCTCTGATGCAAGGGTGGCTAGAAATGATCGAGCAGACATCGAGCAAATGGTAGACTTCATTTCTTCCAAAATAGGGGGAGATCAAAGACATCATGATGTTTCTACTGCCGATGTTGGTACAAGTGGTGCTGGAGCTGAGGGAATGAAGGTGGAACAGAAAGACCAAGGGCTGATCCTCAAACTGATCCAAAACAATTTTTATGTGTTTGGTTTTGTTGTTTAACAATTTATGTTTTTGTTTTGGTTTAATGGCTGTTTGTTGGATAGTTTTTATTTTGGGGATATTTTTTAGTTAATTTATAATAATCTTTGGTTTCATTTCGTTTGTTTTAAATCTTGGGTTAAGGGGGAGTAAAATATTAAGGGGGGATATATTTTGGAGTTATGCAGGAACATCACTTTGTATTTTGTGAAGAAATGTGTAACTAAGGGGGAGATTGTTAGTGTTACACCAGTGTTGCCGTTGGTGTTGTCTCCTGTGTTGACACATCAGTGCTGTCACTGGTGTTGCCTCGTGTGTTGCCATCGTGTTGGCATTTTAAAATGAGGATAGTTACTACATGATATTCATAAATTACAAAGTGATAGTTAATTATTTACATGTCTGCTATTGGTGTGCTAGAAATATGTTTGAACATGTCATAAAAACTGTTCAAGGCATGACAAATGTGTAGGAAAGGAAGTAACACATAAATCCCCATTTATGTGTAAAAGTGGAGACCAAGTAAAAGTTATTAGATGCTTATCTACATAGAGGGACTGAAGATAACATGTACAAGGCTGAAGAAGGTAGGAGGTATAAGCGATGAAGCAAGGGAAGACCTAGTCTCCCTACAAACATGGAAGGTTGAGCTAAAAGTGGAACTTCTCTCTCATTGCTGTTTTCTGGCGAGATTGAGTAGGCTCCAAGTTCTAGGAGTATATATAAGTGCAAGCATTTTACAGCTTTAACTCACCCAATCCAGAAGTTGAGATTTGCACAAGATATAATACAGTCTCACAGTGTTGTCCCATGTGTTGACAACACTCTATCCAACACCAGTGAGTTATAGTGAATAGCTCTCATTCATAAAGTGTTTGTGTGTGTGAGATATTGAGTTCGTATAAAGAGTGTGTTCCAAAATAGTCGTTCCATTGAGCTATTGATTGAAAATCATTAGGTAACTTTTCCGGCCTTGTAACAAAAGTTTATTCATAAGAAAGGTCTTGCCATCCGGGCTCCCTCAAGTTATATATATATATATATATATATATATATATATATATATATATATAATAACTTGAGAAAAATCTATTCTCTTGTGTTTATTTTTTCTTCCGCTGCTTTAGAAAAATCTCAATTATTTTCGTCTTTTTGGATTGGTGTGAATAGTGTTGTTCTTAGTGTTGGCAATACTATTGACAACACTCGTTTTTTTTTTTTCTTTTCTTAAGCCATTAACAATTTCAGAAACACACCGCCTTTATCATTTTCCAGCAATTCAACCAAAGCTACTTTGTTTTTCTTTCCAAACCACTAGAAAAAAGAGAGAGAAGAAAGCATATATAAATGATCAGATTAATTATGAACAATACCCTACTGATATATCAAGTCAAAATAAAAAAGAAGACATGAATGGAGCCACACAATTAAAGACATAGATGGGGATAATGTTGTCAAATTACATGTCCAACTGCATGAAGAACATTCTCCAATACAATAGAAAACAACACGATGACTGCAAAAACGAAAGCAACAGCCCAGGTGGGAGTCACATCTAACTCCCTGGCACCAACAATTCCTCCTCCTGCCATTTTTTATGTCCTTTTTTTCCTTTTTCAAATTTAAAAATCTGGTAACCACCCTTGCTACGGGAAAAATAAAAATCAAATTTTTTTTCTTGAGTGCAGAGATTCAATCTTAATCTTTTCTTGTAATTTTTCTAACGACCAAATGCAGGAACCCATTAATGGAAATTGATTAATGGAGATGGCTCCAGAAGAAGAAAGATCCCAACTGGATCATTTGAGTTGGGTGAATGAAAGAGACCCGGTTCAATGTTGTTGGATATAGTTGTAACTGAAATGAACCGGGTAAGATCGTTCATCTTCTCATAAAAAAAAAAAAAAAAAAAAAAAAAAAACCAGAGTTTTTTTAGAATCGTTCGCGATTTGGGGGGTGTTGAATTTAACTCTCATAGGTTTCTTAGTTTTTCTTTACAATTTTGGATGTCGTTAGGGTGATTGGATTTAATAAAAACATAATTGAACTAGGATATGGTTAAAACTGCTAACAATAAACATGAGTGGTTAAAAGCGAGTATAGTGGTTTTAATGTCGATTGGCCTTTGTTTAAGCATACAATTTTGTATTTGTCTGAGAATGCAATGGTTCTGTCTTAGGGTTTATGAATTTGCTAATTGCCATATTAACCACTAATGTACATCTATAGTTTTGTTTCCATGGCTTTTCATTTTGGGATGCCTCTATTCGTTAATTAATTTCTTAAAAATTCACTCCAACCAAATCAGTGGTTTGGATAAATATGACCTAATAAAATTTAGGTAGAGGAACTATTCCCATAAAACAAAAATAGTAGAGGGACTATTTAGATAGTTTGTCCTATATATAATGTTTGATTTCCCCCTCATTGATGCAGTATCGTGTGCAAGGAAACAGAGACAGCAACAGAGGCAGCAACATGGCAGCAAACAGAACAGTGGGCGCTGGAAGTGGGGCGGGCGCCTCATGGAAGCTCAGGCGGGCGCCTGGGCAACAGGCGGCGAGACTTCAGCAAGGCAACAAACAGCGCTGGAAGGGAACCTACCTTGGGCTTGCGTTGGGCTGTAAATGTTTTATGGATTTTTAATGTTTTATTTTAATATTAAGTTAGGGTATTTTAGTCTTTTGTCATTCTAATGCATTTTAGGGTTTGGTAGGGTTCTAGAATATTCTTAGAGTAGTATTTAAACAATGGTAGGGTTATGTTTTGAGGCAGACTTTTGATTATATGAAATAGAAAAGAAAAGCTTTAGCTTTCGAAATTGATTCTTGTCATTATTCGTTCGGTCATTCTATTCTCTAAGCCTATTCGGCATCAAAAGCTGAAGCTTTTTCTTCAGAATCTTGGTTGTTAATTCCGTTTCGCTATTTCTCTTGGTTTTTGGCTATCATTTGGTATCAAAGCTCCGGTTCGTATATCAATGACTGAATGAGGAAGCGTGGTTCGTGGTGGACGTGGTGGTCGATGGAGCAGCCATGCAGCGGAGCCCCAAGAAGATGACCATCAGTACAGACGACGCCGTCGCAATATCGAGATAGAGGAGGTACGAAGACGGATTCAAATACTCCAGATCCGCTTGGATCGCAGAGAAAAACTTCTAGCGATGAGGGGATCAGATCCGGTTGTTCCAGCCGAGGAAAAGGAGTACTATCAAGAGGGGATGGATTCCCTCGGCCAAAATCATGGATTTCATGATAGGTATGAAGCTAACCATTCGAGGAATGACGATATGAGGATCGAAGTTCCGAAAATCGAACGTAAGGCCATTCCTAATGATTCCTTCGATTCTTGGGTAGATACCGTTGGGCGTCAAGGGGTTGTTTTTGTCGAATCTTCAAGTGAGGAAAACCTTGTTGATTGGTCAAAACCCCCTCTGTTTGATGCAAATCCGGAAGAATCGATTGATTCTTGGATTGATATTGTTGGTTTCAACGAGGGCTCTGTGTTTGAATCTTCAAGTCAAGAAGACCTTGTTGATTGGTCCAAACCACCTATGTTTGATGGGTGTCGTGGTGATGCTCCTCCAGCGATGACGTTCGATCTTGTTGATGACGTTGAATCCGTTGTTGAGTCAGAGAAAGAGGCCGAGGAAGTAGTTGATAATCAAGGGGCATCCTTGGTGTGGACATTTGAAGCAGTTCCTGTTGATCTTGGGTAAAAAGATCCGTTTGACACGTATTTCCCCCGGTCTTCCGTTCGATACATCATTCAGAAATTGATTATTGAGTTTTTTGTATCAACGCATTGGGCTGATTGGATGGATACTATCACAAGGGCAATGAAGTTTCGTGTTCGTCAAGGGCATCAAATTCCTTTTGCGGATGGAGTTCAGATTTTTCGGGGTATCGTGGTGTTCATATTGAGGATATTGACTCAAGGACGAGTCTTTTCTAAGGAGGGGAGGATGATGCAGTATCGTGTGCACGGAAACAGAGGCAGCAACATGGCAGCAAACAGAACAGTGGGCGCTGGAAGTGGGGCGGGTGCCTCATGGAAGCTCAGGCGGGCGCCCGGGCAACAGGCGGCGAGACTTCAGCAAGGCAACAAATAGCGCTGGAAGGGAACCTACCTTGGGCTTGCGTTAGGCTGTAAATTTTTTATGGATTTTTAATGTTTTATTTTAATATTAAGTTAGGGTATTTTAGTCTTTTGTCATTCTAATGCATTTTAGGGTTTGGTAGGATTCTAGAATATTCTTAGAGTAGTATTTAAACAATGGTAGGGTTATGTTTTGAGGCAGACTTTTGATTATATGAAATAGAAAAGAAAAGCTTTAGCTTTCGAAATTGATTCTTGTCATTATTCGTTCGGTCATTCTATTCTCTAAGCCTATTCGGCATCACTCATCAACTCCTTATATTCACTCAGATCCAAGAACATAGTATATATATATATATATCTTCCCCGTTAAATCAAATCACCGGAATGGCGAGAGAAGGCTACTCTTATCATGTTTTCTTGAGCTTCAGAGGCCCGGATACTCGTGATAATTTCATCTGCTACTTGTATGACGCTTTGACAAGTGCAGGACTCGTCACGTTCATGGATGACGAGGACATTCGCTCTGGTGAAGAAATTGATTCGAGGATACGAGAAGGAATCAAAAGCTCAATGAGCGCGATAGTAGTTTTTTCAGAGAATTATGCTTCTTCTAGATGGTGTCTTGACGAACTTGTTCTGATTCTTGAACGCAAGAAGACGTCTGTTTTTACACTTTTGCCCATCTACTACGGAGTTCAGCCATCATATATCAAGCACCACCAGAATAACAAATATGGTCAAGCACTTGAAATGCATAAGAAGAGGTATGGAGACAGGATAGATGTGTGGAAGTCAACGCTTGAAAAAGTAGGGGGTTACAAAGGAAAGATCGTCCAAGGGTAATTTATTATTTCTTTCTCTCTGATTCATATATTTATATGGTTAGTTAGATTAGCTCGCATGTTCTTGATTTCAATAGACTTAAGGCTTACATTGCATTTATACCATGTTAAAATATATCGGCAATGAGAGAGGAGTTACAAAAAAAGAGAGAATATACCGAAGACAAGACATTTTAATTCCCGACGTGGAATAAGTGCTTCAACAAAACATCAAATAAATTCAGATATATAATTGGATTGCAAGTTGTTTTCTGTTTTCACTTTATCTGTACTTGAGCACCAGTTAAGATTTCTGGATGCTCATGATTTTACTTTGCTTAAAATTATTAGGAAGCAGAACAAGTTTCTCAACGAAATTGTGAAAGAGGTTCAAAAAGAACTTGGTGTATTAGTCTCGATGATAAATCCACCACCTCCATCATTAAATCCGCATCTTGGTGGAATAATTGATCAGTTAGATCGCTTGCCATCAGTTCTAAATCCGCACCCAGGAATGGGTAATGCCAAAATGCCAAATCTTGCACTCTACCAACCAAAGGAAGACAACAATATTAGGGAGCCAGAAAATGAAGATGCAAGTACGAGTCAAATAAAACAATCCGCCATTGAAGAACCAGTTAGAACGACTAAATCCGTTGGGCCTTGGGGTGGTAAAGGTGGACGTAACCTATACAAATATGTTGGTAAGGGGGATATTTCTCATATTTATATCCGACATGAGGTTGATAATATTAAAGCAATCTGGTTCACAAGTCGAGATAAGAATGGCCGTTTGGAAACCTCAAGCTTAATTGGGGGTGAAAACGGGAACTATCAGACATCTGAGGTATGCATTTTACATAACCTTCAAAAAAAAAAAAAAACTAAGGTTAATCGTTAGTTTTGGATTTTAATTTTCTTCTGTTTGCACAGGTTGTTCTTGATACTAAGATCAGGGAGAAGCTAGTGGGAATCAGTGGGACGGTTGGAAACTCATGGGACTTTACCGTCATAACATCTCTAAAATTTTACACAAGCACAAACAGATCAGTTGGACCTTTTGGTTTGGAGAACGGCACCCATTTCTCATACATGGCTGATGAAGGTTGTTCTATTATTGGATTTTATGGCCGTTTTGGTGGCTTGCTTGATAGTATTGGACTTCATGTATTAGTCACTTAGAAATCAGGATAAAGCAATAGGAATAGAAGCTCATTCTTCTTGCGAGTAAAAGATGATTTTTTACACTGATCAGACGGTGATAAAATACTCCCTCTGTCCCAAACTATATTGTTCACACTTTCTTTTTCGGTATGTCCCAAAATTATGTTGACAGTTTGTGCAAAAGTAAATAGTAATTTGGACAATTATGTCCTCAACACTTTTATATAATTGCGAAAAAAAACATCTAACCCACTTATTTTCTCACCTCACTTTCCCCCACTCATTTCCTTAATAAACGTGCAGATCACTCACATAAATATTCTTGAACGGAGGGAGTATATATTTTGGAGAAAACTCCACGGAAAATGTGTTCACTATATTATATTCACACCAGTCCATACGAACAAACAATCATTGAATGAAGTTGACAAAATAAACTGTTTGCTTACTCGAATTAAGAAAAAAATAATCTCATTTGACACGTTAAACTTTTTATTGATGATTCATATACCTATATCTTTTTGAAATTAAATAAAAATATGCATCTATATTTTTATTTACCTAGCATATCTGGATAAATTTTACAACTACCGATGGTTAAATAGAACACATAAATTTAATCGACCCCGTTTGGCAACCGTCCTAAATATTGATTGAAATCTGGGGCCAAATGGTAATTATGAGCATATTTAGCAGGATGATAAGCATGAACGGCAAGTAAAAAATAACTTTATATTTTTAGCGTCTCTCATTATATCGTAGATATTTTTTTGTCCACAAAGCATAGAAGAAATTTTGCTCACACAATAGTTGGAAAATATCATAGATATTTTTTCTACCAATCTTTTTTGATGGCCATACATAATTAAGTGGCCCAAGACAATAATGGACACTTGTTGCCAACTTGCAAATTTCCCATTTATTTTGACGCAATCGATTTTTTTTTTTTTAAACTATGGAATCGAGAATATTGACCAATTAATGAAGAACAATTATTCACATCAACAATGCCAACTTGCAATATTTTCGTTCAAGATGAAGGCAACTATTCGCTATTAAAGACATACTTATTTGAAGCAAAGTATACATTGAATCTCACTTTATACCCTCGCACGAAATTTGTCCCAGAAATGTTTAAATTATATCTCACTTTGTCCCATGGATCCTAACGAATGTTAGAAATTTAACAGTTTTCATCAAGTGAATGTCACTACTTAACTCTTTAGTAGACGGAAGCATGTTTGGAAATTTCGATTTCCAATGTTTTCATATTTACTCTCCTAAGCTAAAAAAATCTGGTTGTCATGTGCATATTATTTTCATCGGCATTTGGTTAAACTAAAATTTGTTAACTTTTGTAGTACAGGGATATAATCGCAAATAATTCATGAACTTTGTTAGGTTTCATTAAAATTTGTAATGATAGTTGGTATATTTGGGTTTAATGGGACTTTTACTAAAATATTAGTAATTGAGTAAATAGATTATAAGTTACATTGATATGTTTTCTAGTAAAGCGTTGATAATTTGATACTTAAACGGGGGAAAATGTCGTACTATTGTAGCACTTTGGTGCCCCGGATCTTAGCGGTAGTACGTCGGACTACACGACCACTCAGTACTGCTGCCCGTTTAGATCTAGAAGCGTTTGAGGGTTCGTTAAGGATAATTTAGACATTTTAGCTTGGTCGTGCATTTCATTCATTCGATCAGCTCGCTCCGTATCTCAACCATACACCTCACCTGATTCCTATATATTGTTTTACTGAACTGGTCCCAAATCCTTGGTGCGAAATACTTTTTGGGCCTTTCAGCTTCCCAAACAAATGGGATTAAATGTGAAGACGATCCTAATGTTACTGTGCAGATGGGCGACCGCCCAAGCCGAAAATTCAACGTTGATAAACTCGCTATACAGATGGGCGACCGCCCAAGTGATGTGGGCGACCGCCCAAGCCAAAAGACAAATAAAGTTGAAACGTCTGTTGAAGTGGGCGACCGCCCAAGTCCCAGTGGGCGATCGCCCAAGTCCCGATTCTGACGAGATTTTGTTTCCTAATCACGTTTCTTCCTTGATTTTATTCCTTATTTTTGTTTTCCTTTTTCATCTAGAACTCTTTTGAGCCAGGAACAATTATAACATATATATTCTTGTATTCATCAATGGAAAATCAAGTTTTGGGAAAATCATAATTTGTTTTCCTACATGGTATCAGAGCGACATCATACACAAGTTTGAATCAATGGCGGGGAACGATGCTATCGTTAATAATCCCCCTAAAATTGAATATAACTCTCCGTTCTACCTTGGTCCTCAGGATAGGCCAGGCGATTTCATTACTCCTACTCGTTTTAATGGCAAAAATTATGATGATTGGGCTAGTAATATGCAGACGGCTCTTGAAGCTCGCCGGAAATTTGGTTGCCTAGATGGTACGATTACTCAACCTGTTCTTCCCTGCACCACATCTGATTGGAATACTATTCATGCCATGTTGATTTCTTGGATCATGAATACTATTGAATCCAACGTTAAAAGCACTCTCTCGAAATTTAGAGATGATAAACGTTTGTGGGACTCCCTTAAGAATCGTTATGCTGTGGTTGATGGCCCTCGCATTCAACAGTTAAAGGCCTCTATTGCTCGTTGTGAACAAACCAAGGGTATGTCTGTGGCCGCATATTTTGGTAAATTGACCGGGTTGTGGGAAGAACTTCATAGTCATGAACCTCTGATCAATTGTACTTGTAACAACTGCTCGGCTGCTCAGCAACATGCAGATCGCAGAGAGACAGGGAAGCTTCATCAATTTCTTATGGGTTTGAATTCCGAGTATCATGCCAATACTCGCACCAATATTTTATCTATGGATCCTCTCCCTAGTCTTGATAGGGCATATAAATTGGTGGCTCAAGATGAGCGAGTTCGTATTGCCAAACCCGTTCTTGAAGATGTGGTTAGTTTTGCTGTTTGTACCGGTGGATCTCGTAGCCGTGACAATCCTGATAAATCTCATCTTACATGTACTCATTGTAAGAAAACAGGACATGATAGCACCACATGCTTTGAATTTCATGGATATCCAGATTGGTGGCTTGAGCAACGCAAATCCAATCCCCGCGGTGGTGGTCGTCCGCAGAATGGGCGAGGTAGGGGTTCTCCTCGCATCGGATCTACAACAACACCGGATCGTGGCCCCGTTAATGTTGGTGCAGCGAGTGTAGGATCTTCATCTCGCGGCTTCCTCTTCATCGCTATCGCCTGAGCAATGGGAGGCTCGGCAAGCCTTGTTGGTAATACCCAAATCTCAAATGATCGCCTTCATGGTAAGTTTGATTCAGCTTCATGGGTGATTGATACAGGTGCTTCCAATCATGTAACCGGAAATGCCTCATATCTTCTTGATTCTCGAACAATACCGGCTTGTCCTGTTGGTTTGCCTAATGGGTCATCGGTTTTGGCTCATACTGAGGGTTCCGTTCGTCTGACGGACACCATTACTCTCTCTCATGTTCTCTTTATTCCGAATTTAAGCTGCAATTTAATTTCAGTTTCTCAACTTTCTGACGATATTCATTGCACTGTCCAATTTAACTCATCTATGTGTGCTATACAGGACCTGTCGAGGAACCTGATTGGAATGGGTGTTAGGCGGGATGGACTCTACTACTTTCGCGGCACATCTTCAGCATACAATGTCTCTGTTGCCGAATCGCCTTCTGTGTTGGAGTTGTGGCATAATCGCTTGGGGCATCCTTCCGAGAATGTAGTAAAGCTTCTTCCTCCTGTTCGTGGTACTTCTGGCAGTTTACTTAAACCTTGTGATACATGTTTTAGGGCTAAACAATCTAGAGATAGTTTTCCTATTAGTGACCATAAGTCTACTAGAATTTTTGAGAAAGTTCACTGTGATTTGTGGGGTGCATACACTCATTCTTCCTCTTGTGGTGCACAGTATTTCTTAACTTTAGTAGATGATTTTTCCAGTTTGTTTGGGTTTATTTGTTGGTAGATAAAACCGAAGTTTTCGTATGTTTATGGCTTTTATTGCAATGGTTGAACGTCAGTTTTCGCAGAAAATTAAGGTTGTCCAATCTGATAATGGGACTGAATTTAATTGCATGCTTGATTATTTCTTCTCCACTGGCATCAATTTTCAAACATCTTGTGTTGGTACCCCCCAACAAAATGGTCGAGTCGAGCGAAAACATCGTCACATTCTGAATGTAGCTAGAGCTCTTCGATTTCAAGCTCATTTACCTATTTTCTTTTCGGGTGAAGCAATTCTTACTGCTGCTCACTTGATTAATCGAACTCCCACTCCCCTCTTAGGCAATAAGACTCCCTATGAGATTTTGTTCGGAAAATTACCTTTCTTTGACTCTCTTCGGGTTTTTGATTCCTTGTGTTATGATCATAATCAGAAAGCGAAGGGAGATAAGTTTGCTAGTCGTAACCGAAAATGTATTTTTTTGGGCTATCCTCTTGGCAAAAAGGGGTGGAAGTTGTTCGATCTAGAGACAAAGAAATTTTTTGTCTCCCGGGATGTGAATTTTTTTGAGAACAATTTTCCTTACAGTGATTTGTCGTCTGTGCCTCATTACCCGGATTCTATTGAGATTATTAATCAAGAGGCTGATTTCGCCTTTCTTGATTATCCGGACATGGCAGATGTTGTTTCAGAACCTTTGACAGTGGCTCCTACAGATGTACCTGATCCCGTGACTACAGTTTCTGCAGACATTACTCCTACTTAGGTCTCTTCCCGTCTCCTACAATGTATACTCCTTCTTCGAGCAAGAGGCTTTAGGGAGGGGTATGCGTGCGAAAGTACCCTCCGTTCTACTTCGGGACTATATTGCCGCTCTTTACTTCTGCCAGTCCATCCCCCGAACACTCCACTCCTGTCGGCTCCTCAAGTACCCCTTACCCTATAGCTCACTATATAAATTGTGACAGTTTTCTGTGAAATATCGTAACTTCCTTGCAGATATTACCTTGGCTAAAGAGCCTAAGACTTTTCGTGAGGCTATGTCACAAGATGGATGGAAGGAATCCATGCAGGCTGAAATTCGTGCCCTGGAAGATAATGGCACATGGACTATGGTTCCTCTACCGCATGGTAAGCGTGCTCTTGGTAGCCAGTGGGTCTATCGGATTAAGTATAAGTCTGATGGCACAGTTGAACGACTCAAATCTCGCTTGGTGGTCCTTGGTAATCATCAGAAAGAATGGATTGACTACCGGAAACTTTTGCTCCTGTGGCCAAGATGGTCACCGTTCGAGCCTTTCTTGCCATTGCTGCCTCAAAGAATTGGGAACTGCATCAGATGGATGTGCATAATGCTTTCTTGCATGGTGACCTTCAAGAAGAGCTCTACATGAAACCTCCTCCGGGTTTCCATCCCAATCAACCCAATATGGTTTGTCGTCTTCGCAAATCCCTTTATGGCCTGAAGCAAGCCCCGCGTTGTTGGTTCGCTAAACTTGTGGCTTCTTTGAAACATTATGGGTTCTTGCAGTCTTACTCGGATTATTCCTTGTTCACATTCACCAAAGGTACGATTCATATGAACATTCTTGTGTATGTTGACGATCTCATTATAGCTGGGAACGATTCCGCTGCCTTACAGTCTTTCAAAACGTATCTAAGTGAATGTTTCAAGATGAAGGACCTTGGTTCCTTGAAGTATTTTTTGGGTATTGAGGTTGCTCGTAACTCATCTGGCCTGTTTTTGTGCCAACGCAAGTATACCTTGGACATTATATCCGAGGTTGGGCTATTGGGAGCTAAGCCATCTGGCTTTCCTATTGAACCTAACCATAAACTCGGCCTTGCCACTGGTGATCTTCTGGATGATCCAGAACGTTATAGATTATTGGTTGGTCGTCTCATTTACTTAGCAGTTACTCGCCCAGACTTGGCATACTCGGTTCATATTCTATCTCAATTTATGAAGGAACCTCGCAAGGATCATTGGGATGCAGTATTGCGAGTTGTTCGTTATCTCAAAAGCACTCCTGGTCAAGGTATCCTTCTTCGTGCTGATAGTGAGCTCACACCGCAAGGATGGTGTGATTCAGATTGGGCTGCTTGCCCTATTACTCGTCGTTCTCTCTCTGGCTGGCTTGTGTTTCTTGGTCATTCTCCTATCTCTTGGAAGACGAAGAAACAAACCACGGTGTCTCGTTCGTCTGCCGAGGCTGAATATCGTTCTATGGCTGCCCTTACCTGTGAATTGAAATGGTTGAAGGGATTACTTTTAAGCCTTGGTGTGCATCATCCGAAGGCGATCAACATCTTCTGCGATAGTCAACCAGCTCTTGATATCGCCAAGAACCCCGTATTTCATGAACGGACAAAGCATATTGAAATTGACTGCCACTTTGTTCGTGATGCCATTTTGGATGGCCTTATTTCTCCTTCCTATGTTCCTACGAAGACACAGCTGGCAGATATTTTTACTATGGCTCTTGGAAAACAACAATTTGATTTACTTGTTAGCAAGTTGGGCATTCTAAATCCCCATGCTCAACTTGAGGGAGAGTGTGAAGACGATCCTAATATTACTGTGCAGATGGGCGACCGCCCAAGTGATGTGGGCGACCGCCCAAGCCAAAAATCCAATGTTGATAAACTCGCTGTACAGATGGGCGACCGCCCAAGTGATGTGGGCAACCGCCCAAGCCAAAAGACAAATAAAGTTGAAACTTCTGTTGAAGTGGGCGACCGCCCAAGTCCCAGTGGGCGACCACCCAAGTCCCGATTCTGACGAGATTTTGTTTCCTAATCACGTTTCTTCCTTGATTTTATTCCTTATTTTTGTTTTCCTTTTTCATCTAGAACTCTTTTGAGCCAGGAACAATTATAACATATATATTCTTGTATTCATCAATGGAAAATCAAGTTTTGGGAAAATCATAATTTGTTTTCCTACATTAAAGCTTAAATTAACTTAATTGCAGGGGAAATACTTGTATAAGAGTCGCTGCCTTTTACCTAACTCGGCAACTAACTCTAGAGGCTAGAGTGATCCCCAAACCTTTCGCGATCGATAACGTTTACCATCGCCAGGAAAATTGAACTGTTCATTGATTCAGTCGTATATCTTTAGGGGGAGAGAGAGAGAGGATAAAATGGGAAGACTTTTGTAACAAAGCCAATGCGTTTGTGCTCGCCATTAAATGGGTTGAATTGCATGGTTTTTCGTTTTTGGTATTTGTTCAAAAATCGGACCAAGTGTGTAGCTATTGATATTTAGAACAACATATTCAAATATCATTGAATTTGGTTGTGTAGATCTTGAATTATTGCAAATTGAAATTTTAAAAATTGTGATTTTTTTCGAAAGTTTGAGGCCGTTTTTTGACATTCATAAAATCAGATTTGATAAAATAAGTCAACATAAAATTTGTTCTATTCTGTGAGATCTATCCATATCCTATTTATTTGCTTCATTTGAACTTAAAATGAGTGAGATATCGCATGTCAAAGTATAGCTCGCAAAGCATGTTTGCTGAAAATTCAAATCTGGTGTGTTTGAAAAAGTAGTTTTGACCGGTTTGACAAGATCTTGACAGCCAACCGTCGGCCTCCGTTGGTTGACACCTCCGGCAAGTGAAACATTGTTTTGGCCATTCTGAGTTCAATAGTGGTTTCAGGTAAATTTAAGTTTGAGCAAAAATTCATTAAAAATAAAATATAGCTGCAAAAATTCTTAATTTTTAAATTAATCTTTTTAATACTGTTGTAAAACTATATATACAAAATTTTTTATTATTTTTTGATGAACATAAATATATTTTCTTTATTTTTCGGTGTGTTTTAAAGCGTATTTTATTTTCAAACTAAAAAATATTTATCGAAAAAATTTTCTCGTGCTCAGTTACATGAATTTACACTGATGTGAATATTTTCAAAATTTTAGATGCTTTGAATATTTATTTGATTTTTTATAAATCATTTTTGAGGTTTTATTTAAAGCATTATTTTATATGAAAATAATATCGAGATTACGCGAGACCCAATGAATTTTTTTTGACATGCTGGAATTATTTAAAAGTGAACTTACTTGATAAATTCATTTATTTTGTTCAAATATCAATAAAAAAATATTTTAAAGTTTTTCATGTGCGGGTCATGATTAAGAGATTCGCGAATTTTCCTTCTCATCCTATTTCAATGAGATTATATTTTTTGGGTTGAGTTTTTAGAGCAAAACGTGAATTATTATGTATGCTTAATGTCACCTTATGTAACTTGTAAATACGGAAACAGTACCTATAAATATAAGTAGCTAAGAAATTATTCTCTTACTATACGAGGTAGAAATAATTTATAATTTGGAAATTATGATGGCTTAATTCATAATTGGGTTATATATAGTATCCTATCCAATATAATCATCATGTGTAGACCTGTTTAGTATAGGTTAACAAAGATTGATGTGCACGCTTAATTGTATTGATTGGTGAGCAGGATGTAAGTCAATATAATTTATTTAGTAATTTACGTTTTGCCTAATAATTTATGAAATGATTAATAATGATCAAGCTAGTTGTTATGCAACACATCTTCTATATGGTTTGGTACCATGCGTGATAAAGTTCAAATTCTTAACGAATGATAAGAAATAATTCGTTGATAAACAACTTTATTAGATGTTGTGAACGACTCATGAATTATATTCGTATGGGATGTTTTATCTAATAAGCAATAAGTATAAAACGATCATTTGTTCGTTGACTACTAGACTTGCGCAATAATTTGATATAGTTTTCGTTCGGACTCATAACGACTCCATTTGAACTTTTACTAGATGTTTTCCCATAATTGAGATTAAGCGTGATGAACAATGTTGTGCAATGAGTGCATACCTTATACTTTTATGTTATCTCGCATAGAGGTTTGTATAAGTCATGTGGGCTGGAATGCAAGAGACAATCATAAAATATAAAATATCATTAAGTACCAAAAGAATAAATGAATGTAGCTAAGCAACAATTTTTACACTTATGATAGTCAATTCACTCTGACTTGTCTTGAGTTAAAGAAAATATCATAAAATCCTAAAACTCTCCAATTATGTTTGTTCTTGTATATTGATGTTGAATCTCTCCTGCAGTGGATAGTAGACATTATCTCAATTAAATAAATGGTGATGTTTAGGTAGGAGTTGTAGATTATTTTTTGTGTTATTAAGGGCACTAGAAGAGTATTTCCATGGAAAAACAACATCATCATAGCAATCAAATGAGTTAGCTTGTGTTGACTTCTATTGCGGTGTGTACGCACATTGATTTTATGTAATATATTATACTCCCTCCGTCCCAGACCAAGGGTTCATCTTTCCTTTTTGGGACGTCCCAGACCAAGAGTTCATTTCCAAAAAAGGCAAGTTTTTGAATATATTAATACCCTTATCATCTTCATATATTTACTAAAAAACCATTCATTATATCCTTATACATTCTCTCTCCTATTTCCTACCACACATTTAACTATTATTCCTCCCACTCATTCTCTCTCCTATTAAATATTTTTAACTTTTACATTCTCTCTCCTATTCCCTACCACACATTTAACTTTTACATTATCTCTCATATTTCCTATCACACATTTAATTACTATTTCCTATCTCACATTTAACTTTTATTCATTTTTTAAAAAATTTCTTAAGAAGCGTGAAATTCCCCCCATATACCCTTGGTCTGGGACGGAGGGAGTATGTGTCTGGAACATAATATAATTTGTTATCTATGTAATTAATGTGCTTGAGCTATAATGTCATTTAGTATTAGTGGTAGCTTTAGACATTTCTATTAGTGATAGTAGTTTTATTGGGTTATGAAGATTAGTCACATAAATTATGTTAAAATTAGTTTTTAACAAAATTTCTTTATGTATTTATTTGTATATGTCAATTGATTTTTATGAGTTTAGATATTGTTAAAATTAGACTTTATTGGGATAGGTGTGGAGATATATTTAGAGTAAGCTTATAAGGAGCTCTTCTAAATATCAACCTATAATTGTATAATCTTATTTGGCAATTAGATGTCAAAAAGTTTTTAATGAAAGTCAGTTAGACTAACATAATCCCTAATTCATTCGGACATATGCGAACTTGTGAAAGTCAATACATGATAGCGTATATCCTATTTTCTTAGTTTATCGATAACTATACACGGGATGTTCTTGTTTACCGTTTAACTCATAGTTATTATACGTTTGATTTGTTTAAGCATTTTTTAGCAATGATCGGGAATCAAAAGGATAAGAGTCTAAGAGATATTATAGTATATCATTTTTGTGAATTTTTATTTGATCAATTGTAGAATTGTGTGAGAAAATATGAGATGCATGTGAAGTTGATGATTACTTTTTCTTCGCAACAAAATAGTGTTGCAGAGATAAGTACTCATATGATGCTTCAAATGGTTAGGTAGATGCTAATGTAAAATTTTCTCAATATTGTTTGAAAAATTGATTGCAACTTCATCCTTAAATTAATGTCTTACAAGTTAGTAACTTTTGTAAGTTACGAAAGGTTGGAAGCTCAATTGGAGTATCTAGACCTCTTAATTATAACAAGTTTGCAATTACTGAAGGATGCATGGAACTTCCTGGGAAGTTTGATGTGATGTCGATCATTGAGATGTTTCCTCGTGCTTGGGAGGAATTTGGTATGAATCTCAAGCACCTTATAGGAAAATTGTCTCTGAATGAGTTGATGAATGCAATATCGATTCAGGAAGTACACCACAGTAATAGTGCTAGTGTACATGTCACTACCAGAAACAGGTCATTTAGCGACGGAATTATCAGCGACGGACAGATTCCGTCGCTAAATAGCGGCGGAATATAGGCTTTAGCGTCGGAAAATTTTTGGCGTCAAATTTAGCGACGGAATTTAATTCCGCCGCTAAATTCCGCCGCTAAAACGAATATTCCTCGAATATTCGTTTATTTTCGCCGCTAATTTGGCGGTTGATTTACCGACGGAATATTCCGCCGCTAAATCTTTATCAGCGACGGAAATATTCCGCCGGTGAAAATATATCATTTTTTTATTTTTTTATTTATCAGCGTCGGAAATATTCCGACGGTGAAATTAAAATATTTTTTATTTTTCTTTTTGAAATATTACACCGACGGAATATTTCCGACGGTGAAATTAAATGTTTTTTTTTTATTAAACACCGACGGAATATTTCCGCCGCTGATAATTTAATATTTTATTTATTTATCAAGCGACGGAAAATTCCGTCTTGATAACAAAATGTAATTTTTGTTTATTTTTAGAACTAATTAACAAAATAACAAACTAAAAAACATTAAAATATCATAAATATTTATGATATTTTTGAAAAAATAAATAAATCATAAATATTTATTAATTTTAATTTTTAATGCCATTATAAGTACCACATTCAGTCAAGCCAGTTATTCATCCTTGTGAGATCCCGAAAGTTGTGGCGTCATCATGTTCTTTTTTTTTTGTTTTGAACGAACATTCATGTACGTTTTTGTTTCGACAAAGAATTTAAATTTTAATTTCGCCACTTATCATTTATTTAGGAAAACAATAAGAAAAACCTTTTTGATTTTAAAGAGATTTGAGGGTTCGGGGGTTAAGTTATGGAATGGGTAGGTCGAGGAGTATCCAAAATAAAACAAAAACAAGATTAGTCCAAAACAAGGAACTAACCAACTATTAGACAACACTCTGGAGATTATTGTCTCATAAGTCATAACTAAGATATCCAGAAAACAAAGACCCACATCATTACTGCACACTGTACTCTCTGGCCCCCTTGCGTGCATGTCATCATCTACATCGTAAGCTTCAATGTTGACATCGTGAAGGGTTGTCTCCTCGCACTCATCATCAAGCTCCATATCTCATCTGCGATGAAGGCTTAGGAGGCGACACCCTCTAGGGCCTTGCATTGTACAGAAGAAGGTCTTGGAAGTGGTTGTGGAGAAGGAGTATGGAAATGGACATTCCCACACGAGAAGCCAAGAGCTCTCGACACTCTTACTTTCACATAGTCTTTGTACTACAGAAAGAGCACCCAAAGTTCAAGCGAAAGGGTGATGACATATTTGTTAGAGGTGTCTGATTAAGTTGGTTTGAAAGTTTGAAAAGGATATTTAGCCCCTAACAAATATGTCATCACCCTTTCGCTTGAACTTTGGGTGCTCTTTCTGTTGTAGTACAAAGACTATGTCTCCAGTAAGAGTGTCAGGAGCTTCATCGGCTTCTCGTGTGGGAATGTAATTTTCTGTCCATTTTGCATACCCTTCTCCACAACCACTTCCAAGACCTTCTTCTCTGTACAATGCAAGGCCCTGAGGGTGTCTTTGCCTCTAAGCCTTCATCGCAGATGACACGGATATGGAGCTTGATGAGTGCGAGGAGACAACCCTTCACGATGTCAACATTGAAGCTTACGATGTAGATGATGACATGCACGGTGGTGGGGGCCAAAGAGTGCGGTGTGCTCAAGAATAATGATGTGGGTCTTTGTTTTTGGATATCTTAGTTATTACTTATGAGACAATAATCTCCAGAGTGTTGTCTAATAGTTGGTTAGTTCCTTGTTTTGTATAAACCTAAACCACTAAACCCTAAACCTAACCACAACCACAACCACTAAACCTAAACCACTGAAACCCCAACCTAAACCTAAACCCTAAACCACAACCCCAACCCCTAAACCCTAAACCCTAAACCACAAACCCAAAACCCTAAACCACTGAAGCCTAAACCACAAACCTAAACCTAACACTAACCACTAAACCACAAACCTAAACCCTAAACCTTGAAACCTAAACCTAAACCTAAACCCTAAACCACTAAACCTAAACCACTGAACCTAAACCCTAAACCCTAAACCCACAAACCTAAACCACTAAACCTAAACCCTAAACTCCTAACCCTAACCACCCTAAACCACTAAACCTAAACCCCCTAAACCCTAAACCATATAGGGTATAGGATATAGGAGTATAGGATATAAGTATAGGGGTATAGGGTATAGGGTATAGGGTATAAGGTATAGGGCATAGGGTATAGTGTATAGGGTATAGTGTATAGGGTATAGTGTATAGGGTATAGTGTATAGGGTATAGGGTATAGGGTATAGTGTATAGGGTATAGTGTATAGGGTATAGGATATAGGGTATAGGGGTATAGGGTATAGGGTATAGGGTATAGGATATAGGGTATAGGATATAGGGTATAGGGGTATAGGGTATAGGATATAGGGTATAGGGGTATAGGGTATAGGGTATAGGGTATAGGGTATAGTGTATAGGGTATAGGGTATAGGGTATAGGGTATAGGGTATAGGGTATAGGGTATAGGGTATAGGGTATAGTGTATAGGGTATAGGGTATAGGGTATAGGATATAGGGTATAGGGGTATAGGGTATAGGGTATAGGGTATAGTGTATAGGGTATAGGGTATAGGGTATAGGGTATAGGACATAGAGTATAGGGCATAGGGTATAGGGTATAGTATATAGAGTATAGGGTGTAGGGTATAAGGTATAGGATATAGGGTATAGGGGTATAGGGTATAGGGTATAGGGTATAGGATATAGGGTATAGGATATAGGGTATAGGGGTATAGGGTATAGGATATAGGGTATAGGGGTATAGGGTATAGGGTATAGGGTATAGTGTATAGGGTATAGGGTATAGTGTATAGGGTATAGGGTATAGGGTATAGGGTATAGTGTATAGGGTATAGGGTATAGGGTATAGGGTATAGGGTATAGTGTATAGGGTATAGGGTATAGGGTATAGGGTATAGGGTATAGGGTATAGGGTATAGGGTATAGGGTATAGGGTATAGGGTATAGTATATAGGGTATAGGGTATAGGGTATAGGGTATAGGGTATAGGGTATAGGGTATAGGGTATAGGGTATAGGGTATAGGGTATAGGGTATAGGGTATAGGGTATAGGGTATAGGTATAGGGTATAGGGTATAGGGTATAGGGTATAGGGTATAGGGTATAGGGTATAGGGTATAGGGTATAGGGTATAGGGTATAGGGTATAGGGTATAGGGTATAGGGTATAGGGTATAGGGTATAGGGTATAGGGTATAGGGTATAGGGTATAGGGTATAGGGTATAGGGTATAGGGTATAGGGTATAGGGTATAGGGTATAGGGTATAGGGTATAGGGTATAAAAATAATGGCATTATAAAATTAAAATTAATTAATATTTATGATTTATTTATTTTTTCAAAAATATCATAAATATTTATGATTTATTTATTTTTATATAAATAAAAATAATGATATTTATTAAATTAAAAATTTTTCAAAAATAATTTAAAATTGACTCATATTTATTTTTTTGAGAGTAATTTAAAATAACTTTCATATTTTATATAAATAAAAATAATGCCATTATAAAATTAAAATTAATTAATATTTATGATTTATTTATTTTTATATAAATAAAAATAATGATATTTATTAAATTAAAAATTTTTCAAAAATAATATTTATTGACTCATATTTATTTTTTTGAGAGTAATTTAAAATAACTTTCATATTTTATATAAATAAAAATAATGGCATTATAAAATTAAAATTAATTAATATTTATGATTTATTTATTTTTTCAAAAATATCATAAATATTTATGATTTATTTATTTTTATATAAATAAAAATAACAAGATTGACCATGATGAGGCACCGATTCGTTTAAGTGGTGACACGGTCTATGAGGAGGTATCTAGATTGCCCGATCCTCGGTGGGGGAAAAAGTTTTCGAAGACCAAAATACAAGGGTTTGGGACTACCCATAACCTTGGATCAAGAGGAGTATATTTTGGGAGCCGCCATCTTGGAAAACAAATCTCATTCGACATAACCTTGACGTGATGCACATTGAGAAGAATGTATTCGATAATGTTTTTAACACGTTGATGGATTTCAAGAGAACAACTAAAGACAACGAAAAGCTCGAAAGGACCTTAAGGAAATCACGTAAGCGGCCGGCCTTAGACTTGGTATACGTCAATGGTAAACCGGTTAGACCGATGGCTCAATACGTGCTTACAAAGGAAAAGAAGCTCCTCCTCCTGAAATGGCTCAAGGATTTAAGGCTTGGGATGGTTACGCGTCTAACATTGGTAACGTGTCAATGTAGAGGAGGGGAAAGTGCGGGGTTTGAAGAGTCACGATTGCCACGTTTTCTTTGGATAGGCTACTTCCGATTGCTCTCGGGGGTCTATTGCACGACAATATGCGGGTGGCGTTAACGAGTTAAGTGAGTTTTCCGAGCGTTAACATCGACCACACTTTGCGTGTTGATCACATGAAAAAGCTTGAGGAGAGCATCGTAGTGACTTTGTGCAAACTTGAGAAGATATTTCCTCCTTCATTCTTTGATTCTATGGAGCATTTACCGGTCCACTTGGCATACGAAGCTAGAGTCGGTGGTCCAGTTCAATACGAGATGGATGTATCCATTTGAGAGGTAATTGAATTTATTCTATTTCTAAATAATTTGAGCGTTAACAATATACCTTCTTTAACATTATTTATGTTTTAATCTACGAATGACTTTTAGGTATCTAGGCCAATTGAAAGGAAGATGAGCAATAGGGCCGTAGTCGAGGCCTCAATTTCGTAGGCCGTTATCATCGATGAGATTGTTGCCTTTGTCGGAACATATTTTCCTCCTGATGTTGATACGAGATTGACTAGGGTTGGCCGCAATTACGATGGTGGTTTTCTGTCTAAGGGAAACATCTCGTATTTTCATCCCCCGGTCGGTTGCTCGGCAAATGGGTTGGTACGCGTACGTTAACCGCTAAAGAGTTTGCCGCGGTCGAAACGTATGTTCTTCTTAACTGCGACGAGGTTGGGAATATATCAAGTAAGTCATTGATGTTATGTTTACGCCTCGTCGATTAAATTATGCATGTTTAATTACCTGCATATGAAATGCCTTGTTTAACCTCTTACCGAGAATGTTTGAAGATTTAGCTCAGATTTATCTCCGTAACTCATCGCAACTAGACAGAAAGAGAATTTCCAAACCGGCTAAGGAAATATGTAAATATTTCGTTTCATTCAAATTTATTCTATACACTTCTTTAAACATTCAATCTTAAAATTGTATTAAATTGGTTACAATATTGTCTTATAGATAGCCGAACATCCGGTGATGCCAAAGCTGCGAGGTTAAGACATTTAGCATCATCTCCGTACTTGAACGTTCATTTATACAACGGTTATTTCGTGAATGGCTATGTGTTTCATACCAAAGCTTACGGGGGCTCTAAATTGACGTGGAATAGCGGTGTGAAGCTTATAGGGAATGATTATTATGGCGTCCTGAAAGAAGTAGTCGAGGTGGAGTATTTCGGTAGAAACAGTGTTGTCTTGTTCAATTGTGATTGGCGGGATGTTGTGCGAGGTGTTAAGAAGCACCCCATATTTGACCTCGTCGATGTAAAGGACTCGTCCAGACATAATGGCGACGACGTCTTCATCTTAGCATCTCAAGCACAACAGGTATACATGACTCCCTACCCTCGTCCGCGACCCGACGGATTGTGGGCTGTTTGGATGACCAAGGCTAGGAGCATGATTGACAACCTACCCTCGTCGACAACTACAGAGTCGTCATTAGAAACACCCTATCAAGAGGATGAAATGCCAGTGCCACCTAACGTTTCATCGCCTAATCATCCATTAGATGATGTCACTCATATTCCTCAAAATGTTGATGAACCCGAGAAGGATATCTTACCAGTGAATTTGCCAACTCCCGCCTCGTTCAGGTCATCTCGCGCACATTGATATTGATGAATCAGAGGAAGAGGAAGAGGAAGAGGAAGAGGAAGAGGAAGAGGAAGAGGAAGAGGAAGAGGAACCAGAGTTTGATTCATCATAGTCCGAAGACGAAGATGAAGAACTCGAGTTTTGTAGTAATTCGTAGTCCAAAGTGATGATGATGGGGACGAAGATTAATAATAGTTTAAAGTTTAAAATTGTATTGTGAATGCTTTAGATTATTAGAACTTTAAAGTTTTATATGTATTGTGAATGCTTTAGATTATTAGAACTTTAAAGTTTCATATGTATTGTGAATGCTTTAGATTATTTTTAATATCCGTCGTTTTATATATATTGTGAATGCTTTAGATTATTAGAACTTTAAAGTTTTATATGTATTGTGAATGCTTTATATTATTAATAGTTTAAAGTTTTATATGTATTGTGAATGCTTTAGATTATTAGAACTTTAAAGTTTTAGATGTATTGTGAATATATTGTTTCCTATTGTTAAAGTTGTATATTTTAATATTTTTCTTGTAATGTCTGATATGAGTTCTAGTAGAAAGGGCAAGGGTAAGAAGACTAAGCCTATTTACACATTGATTCTTGGGACGCAACCGTCCCGATCCGGTAGCGATGATGTCGACCCCTCACGCAAGTAGTACTAGCTCCACCTGCAGGGCCGATACTCGGACTACTGTCGATTACGAGGGAGGATATTGGTCGATATCATCACTTTATGACCGATAAGTAACTCTTCATTAATTTGATAAAAGTTGGTTCCTTTTTGCTTTATATATAATTCATTATTTAAGTTAAAATGTTATTGTATAAATATACTTGGCGAGGTTTGTAGGTGGATACCCCACCCCAGGGACTAAGATCGGGCAATGCGGCGGTCTCGAAAAATGACCGAGTTTTGGCCCAACTGGAAAAAATTGCCACAGAGGCGGAAAAGGACGATGCGTGGGATGAGTTTAAGGTAATGTGTTAATGGTTTTTATTTAAAACTTAAATGTTAGTTTGTTATTAAAATGTTATAATTAATAATGATTGTACTCTTTTAGTTTTGTAATGTTATCATTATATGTTGTAGGCTAAATATTATTGGGCGCCAGAGATCAGCGATGCGACGGCTAGATTTGTTTACGATGAGCAGGCTCACAAGCTATTTAAGGATTTTATTTGTAACATATTTATCTATCCTTAATTAGTTTAATTAACAATGATTATACTCTTTTAATTTTATAATGTCATCATTATATGTTTACAAGATATTCATATTTTTTATAGGTACCACGAAGAAAAATTATTATACTGCTCGGCTCGCGGCGGGACAACAGCCCTTGTGTCCTACTTTTATGACCGATGAGGTGTTTGGTCAATTTTGCGAATATTGGGGGTCGCCTGCGGCGAAGGCTATATCCGAACAGGCCAAGGCCAATAGAGCAGGCTCCTCGGGGTCGGCGGCGTTGCATACCGGGGGGACGCTCACGGTCGCCGAGCATCACGACCGCATGGTATGTATGTTAATTTAAATGTAGTAGTGTATGGATGCTTTTAAATAGGTTTATGTACGTATGTTAGCTGGGAGCCAATGTTGATGCTATGGAATCCATAGTTTTAGTGTAAATGTAGTGTATGCATGCTTTTAAATCAGTTTAAATGTTGCATTTATATATACAATTTCAAAGTAATAATCTCGCTTATTTTATTTATAGGAAAGGGAGTATGGTCCGAATATCACTTTTGTGGATGTTTACGCTAGCACCCATATTCGGAATTCTACGGCGCCGATCAACCTCCGCAATGGGTTGACGATCGATGCACTCTTTGCCTTTGTAAGTAAACTACCATTAAATGACTTGATTTTGAATATGTAAATTTATTTATGTACCTTACATTGTGTATATGATTATAATTGTTTGTTTTATTTTTCAGCCGCATATCAAGCCGCCGTTGTTCCCGAAGGAACGCCTCCGCGAGCCCGTCCCCTTCGTGCCTGATGTTTGGCGGAGGTCACCTCTCGAGGACATCCAAGGAGAGGAGCCCGAGTGTTAGGGATGGGGATTACGGGCGGCAATGCCCGTCGGCGTCGGCCGGCCGTCGGCGACATGTAGCCCGGCCACGTTTCATGATCCGAGGGTCGACACTCTGGAGGCTGCGTTGGAGGAGGAGAAACGCGAGCGGGCAAAGCTTGCGGATGCTTTGGCGGTTCGGACGCGGATGCGGGAGGAGAACGATCGACGTCATGCGGAGATTCGAGACGGCATGCGAGACTCAAAGACAATTGGCGCTGTTGATGGCTCATCTCGGCCAGGACTCCCAGGGTAATTTCCCGCCTCCCCCAGGTTGATTGCGGACATTTTTAGACATTTTTAGACATTTTTGTATTAATTTATACTTGTTTGTAAACATTTTTGACATTTGGTACCCGCGGGAGCCCCTTCCCGCCTCTCCCCCCGCTCCACCCCTCTCCCCCTCCCCCTCTCCCCTCTCCCCCTCCCCTCCCCCTCTCCCCTCTCCCCCTCCCCCCCTCCCCCTCCCCCCTCCCGAATTGGTACGGTGGTATTTAGTTTTTATTTGGTACGCTGATATTTGAATTTTAGTTTTTATAGTTTTAGTTTTATAAATTGAAATGTTATATCAGGTACAAAAAATTTTGGTTTATTGATATTTTAAATTATTTTTTTAAAATTTATTTCAGAATCAGCGACGGAATTTTCCGTCGCTGAAATTAATCTTGAAATTAAAATTAATTAAATAAATTAATTAATTTGACGGAATTTCCGCCGCTATAATCATTTAATTTTTATTTAATTTTTAATTTCAGCGGCGGAAATTTCCGTCGCTGTAATAAAATTTAAATTAAAATTAAATTATTTCAGCGACGGTAAATTCCGCCGCTGAAATAATTTAATTTTAATTTAAATTTTATTACGGCGACGAAATTTCCGCCCATTAAAATTAATTTAATTAAATTAATTTTTATTACAAATGACGGAAATTTCCGCATTTGAAATGAAAATTTAATTAAATTAAATTAATATAGCAGCGGAATTTTCCGTCGCTGAAACCATTAATTCACCGGCGGAATTAATTTTCGTCGGTAAAAGAAAAAAATAGCGGCGGAAATTGACCCGTCGGAGCACTGCGACGAGCTGGTAGCGGCGGACCACCGACGGAATTTTTCCGTCGGTGATTTAATTTAGCGACGGAAATATAATTTTAGCGGCGGAAATTTCCGTCGCTAAATGACCTTTTTCTGGTAGTGTGTGGAGGCGAATGCCAATGTGATAACTGCTAATGCTAATTTCAAAGGAAAAACTGTGAAATCTGGATCTAAGGATAACTCTAAGCTGAATCCTAAAAAGAACATCCAGAAAAAGCCAAATGCAAAACAGACTTGCTGGAATTGTGGAACGGGTAGACACTTTTCTAGGGACTGCCCATCCAAAAAAGGAAAAGTGTGACAAGGTTCTGCTGATCAAGCTAAATTGAACATGGTACTTGGGCATAAGGATGATGATACTGATACTGATGCAACATGGAGTTTAGTCTTTAACCACCAACATTACAAAGTATGCAATCTCTATACCTGAAATTTGTACTGTTTATGAACCTAATGAGTAGTTGGTAGATATTGGAGCAAATGTGCACGTTTCTACTGATAAATTGCTATTTTCTTCTTATCAGCCTGAACGTGGGAGAACAGTGAAGATGGGGAATTCTAGTGCTGCCAAAATGCTTGGAAGTGAAAGTGTGGACCTGAAGTTTCCTAATAGGCGAATTCTGACCTTTCACCAAGTGTATCACGTTCCTAATGTTCGTCGTAATATCATTAATGGTAGTTGTCTAGTTAGAGAAGGTTTAGAGCTTTCATTTAAATGTAATAAAGTCATCATTTTTGGATTCTGGTAGTTTTGTTGCGAAGGGTTATTCTTCGGATGGTTTATTTAGAATTAGAGTTGAGAATAATTTTGGTACTCCTGATAATACATTTATTGATTATCTTGTCTCCTTTAATATTGAATCTTTAAATATTTGGCATGATCATTTAGGTCATATAAATTATGATTCTATAAAAAGAATGATGAATCTGGATTTAATTCATAAATATGCCATTGATAAAAAGTCCAATTGTTATACTTGTGTTGAAGTTAAATCTGCGAAGAAATCTTTTCATTCTATTATTAGAAACTTTGAATTTTTTTATTTAGTTCATACTGATATTTGTGAATTTAATGGAATTTTGACTAGAGATAAAAAGAAATATTTTATCACATTTATTGGCTAGTGCTCTACATACCGTTATGTTTATTTACTTAATAGTAAAGATGAAGCTTTGGAAAAGTGTATTATTTTCAAGAATGAAGCGGAAAATTAAACAGGCAAGAAACTTAAAGGGTTAAGATCTGATAGAGGTGGAGAATATGAATCTAACCCATTTATGTACTACTGCCAAGAGAATGACATAGTACATAAAGAAACTCCACCTTAACTCCTCAATCAAATGGTGTTGTTGAACATAAAAATAAAACCCTAACGGATATGATCAATAGTCCACTTATAGGTTTTGGATTGCTTAGTTATATTTTGGGAGAAGCTTTGAATACGGCTTGCCATATTCTGAATATAGTTCCTCCTAAGAATAATGAGACATGTCCATTCGAACTTTGGAAAGGTAGAAATAAGAGCTTGAGATACCTTAAAGTGCGGGGGTGCCTAGCTAAGGTACTTGCTCCTGCACATAGAAGGAAAAAGCTTGGGTCAAAAACTGTTGATGCTATATTTATATATAGGATATTCTGAAATCAGTATGCATTGAGATTTCTGATTACCAAATCTGAAATTTCTGGCATTGAGGTAAACTCAATTCGTATGCTTATAGCATTGGCTTCTGTATATGATCTTCATATCCATCAAATGGATGTGAAGACTGCCTTTCTTCATGGCGATCTTGATGAAGAGATTTATATGGATCAACCTGAAGGATTCGTAGCTTCTGGTAATGAGAAAAAGGTTTTCAAACTTGTTAAGTCCCTTTATGTACTCAAACAGGCACCAAAGCAATGACACGAGAAATTTGATCAAATTGTCTTATCGTATGGCTTTGTTACAAATGAATTTGATAAATGTGTCTATATCAAAGTAAATGATGATTGTAGCATTGTCTTATGCCTTTATGTTGATGATATTATGTTGTTTAGGAATAATATGAGAATAATTAACGAGACCAAGTCATTCTTGAAAAGCAAGTTCGAGATGAAGGATATGGGAATTGCTGACATGATTCCTGGATTTAAGCTGACTCGCTCGGCTTTAGGCATTACTATCTCACAATCTCATTATACTGAAAATATTATTGAGAAATTCGATAATAATAGTAGAATCATCAGTATTCCACTTGATCCTTCTGTGGAACTTACTAAGAATGAGACTGGAGTACCTATGGCTCAATTGAAATACTCTCAGATTATTGGAAGCTTGATGTATCTTGCCAACTGTACGAGAACATATTTCCTACTCAGTTACGAGGTTAGCTAGATATACTAAGTATCCGAATAGAGCTCATTGTGAAGCTCTAAATAGAATACTTAGGTACTTGAAGGGAACCGTTTCCCATTGGTTTCACTACATGAGATATCCTTCTGTTCTTGAGGAATATATTGATGCTAACTGGATTACCACTAACTCTAGGAGTTATTGTTGTACGGGGTATGTATTTACCTTAGGTGGTGTTGCAGCCACCTGGAGGTCTACAAAACAAACTATGTTATCTCGGTCTACTTGAGGTTGAGTTAGTTGCTCTTGACACTACTAGATTGGAAGTTGAATGGCTTCAAGGACTCATGTCCGAGCTGCCCATGTTCAGTAAGCCGATGCATGTGATTTTTTTACATTGTGATAATACTGCTACATTTGCCAAAATTAAAGGTGTCAAGTACAACTACAAGACAAGAAGACACATCCAAATTGGATTGAAATCTATGAGTGATCTTGTGTCTCGAAAGGTTATAGCTGTTGATTATATTAGTATGAAGGATAATACAGTTGTCCCTTTAACCAAAGGACTTGAATTAGTTCTTGTTCAAAAATCCAGATTGGGGATGGGACTGAACCCTCAATTTGAGTGGAGATCCCACAAAGAAGGTTCAATGTGGTAATAACAAGCTTTGGGGTGGATTGGAACACCTAAACAAGTTGACATGTTACATGTCTGAGTCTGTCCCCTGATAATCCTAGAAGGTGTCTTGACTGCAAGTATAGTAAAAGTTTTAGGCTTTGAATGGGATCAAGTCTTTAAGACAAGATGTTAGCAGTACATCATTGAATATGCCAACTAAGTGAGTGTTATTGTTGGTTGCAATTAGAGAAAAATGGTTATTCCTTGAAAGCACTCATGATAGAGGATTGAGACGTATGTGTAAGTACCCAAATCTGGCTCATGCCTTCCGGTTAATTTTCCCGGCAATTCCGGTAATTTTTCCGGTAATTCCTCGGACTTTCCTACAGTTCCGGAATAATTTCAGAAATGTTCCAAGCCTTTTAAGGGCTGAAAGGAATGCTTGGTAATTAAGAAACACGTTTTTCTTAATTCCAAAACCCTTCTAGAAGACTGCCACCTTGCATGTTTCTAGAAGGGACTGGAAGTGGCTACTTATGTCGTGCGACATAATAGGCCATGAAAAACTTCTAGAAGCTTGCCACCTTGCATGTTTCTAGAAGAATCTGGAAGTGGCTACTTATGTCGCGCGACATAATAGGCCATGAAAAAGTTCTAGAAGGTTGCCACCTTGCATGTTTCTAGAAGGAAAGCAGTTATGGCTTGTTATGTCGTGCGACATAACAAGCCCATGCAGGCAGCCTATAAATAGAGGCCTTCACCTCTCATTTTACACACACCTCTTCCACCCCTCAGTCCCCCTCTATAGGGAATACGCCCAGAAGCCTCCTCTCTCCTCACATACCTCCCAAACCATAATAATCCTCCCAAATCAATCCCACACACACACTTCCCACACACACACTTTTCACACACACCAAGAACCAAGGATTCCCACGGAGCCAAGGATTGAATTCAGTCCCCGGAGGTTGCTGTTTCGAAGGCCCCTATATCTAACTTGATATAGGGAGTCGTGGTCTTCAAGGGTAACGATTTTCTACCCTTTTCCCCTTCCTATCTTCATTATACATAAGATCTACATGCTACATGCGTTGATAATGCGACATTCTGATTAAAGTTACATGCTTTAGCTTCATATTTCATAGATCCACATTTGATTTCATCACATTTCATGTAAAAGCTCCGGTTTGACTTGGTTTTGCATGAACACTCAAGATGAGTGTGGATCCCTCATGTCCACACCCTCTTGAAGTGTTCATTATTGATAAACACGCTCTCTGAGATTTGTTTGTGAAGTAACTTGACCATTTTGGTGCCTTGTTACCTCTGCAAATCTCAGCTGTTTAGGCTTCTGCAAAATGGCTTGTTATGTCACGCGACATAGGCGGCTATGTCACGCGACATAAGTAGCCGCTTGCGCATTTCTCATCTTTTCAAATTTCGTAATCTGATGTTTGCCTTTTCTAATGCATCAATCTGCATTTCAACTAAAACATTTGCATACGGAGCAGCATCGTTTGCATTAAAAGGATATCTTTTTCACCAAAATGACATCTTTGCTTTAATGGTGCATCCTTTGCACTCAAAAACCCCCTTTTCACATTAAAGATGCATCTTTTGCATTCAAAAACTCATTTTCATACTCAAAATGCATACTTTGCATTAAAAAATCATTCTTTGCCATTTTCATTTGTGCATTAAATGCTATTTTCCAACATAAAAATGCATTCTTTGCATAAAAATTATTTCTTTACACAAAAAGCATCCCTTGCAATCAAAAGACATTCTTTACACCAAAAATGTCATCTTTTCACTAAAAGTATCATTTTTATCATGCATTCCCCCATGTCCCCATTAGTAACCTTGGAACGGACCGGTGTAAAAGATCATATCTTTACATCGTTCCTTCCATTAAAGGTTCCATATTTCTTTAGATAGGGACAACCTTGAACCCTATATCTCCCATTATCGCTTAAGAAAGAGTATGAAGCATCTATACGAGCTCGACCGTCTTAAAGCGTAGGATTGATGGGCTAAGGACCCTCCTTTTCTAAAGAACCTCATCTTTGACTATAAAGAGAGTCATCCTCTCGATCACGCAAGTCCCGAGGGTCCCGAGGTTAAAATGCGATGATCACAAGTCATAAGATGAGGACGGGATCATAATCCCAAATACATAAAATTCCAAGAAATCCCGAGCGACAACCAACAAATGGTTTGTACGTCCGGAAGACGACTTGGGACATTCCCTCCTTATTTTCAAACACATGCACACAAGAAAGCACGCAAGCAAGCACGATTAATGAAATCATGGGAGACTTGCTCCGGCAAGGCACCTTGGGTGAACGCCAAACGTTCTTCCCAAGGGGTAACTTAACCTCCGAACCCATAAAACCTTTTTTTCAAAGTTTTGAGGTAATCAAAATGGCGTGGCGACTCCGTTTTTCAAATAACTCGGATGTCTTCAAACTCGCGTGAATCCAACAAATAAAATTTGGGCACCACATTCACAGTTTGGCGACTCCGCTGGGGAAAAAAACCCAAAGGAGAAAAGCTTTATTTTCAAAACAAAAATCGATACTCGGTATATAGGTGGAAACCACTTACCCTTCCTGTACACTCCCTGACGTGGGAGTTGGGATAACCGGTGGTTTAACAATCCACGTACCAGTATCACTTTTTTCGAAAAAAAAAAAAATTTTGAAAAAATAAAAGAAAGCTTTTCCCTTTGAGCGGGTTAGACTCCCATCGCCGATTTCATTAATCATGCTTGCTTTCTTTACCATGCATTGCATCATTTGCATCTTGGAATCTGTGCATACTTTGAACGGGAAACAACCCGAAAAATAGCAAAAGGAGTGGAACCTGGAAAATTGATCCATGCAGTCGTACGGCTCAATCCTCCTTGGATTCTGACCAGGCGACCTCAGTGGCAATTCCACCAGGAAAAATCATGGTTAATCTGGCAGTCCTAGCAGCTTGGGGCTACTCAGCTCCATGACTGACTGGGGCTCCCAGAAAATTTACGTGCTTATGTGCTGCATTTTCCCCGTCCCGAAAATCATTCCTTTAAAACACATTTCTGAAAATCTCTGTTTTAACTCAAAAAGGAACATTTTTAGGAGACCGCACACTACGCGCACCTGATATATCCTGTACACTTTGCACGCACGTCCTTCAAACCCGAGGGTGGTTCCAGCTGCAGTCACGGACAGCCTTACGATGCTCCCGGGCGCGCACGGAATCATCCCAACCTCCCCATGGCAGCCAGTGTCGACCAATGCACAGTCCGTGTCACACGTTTCAAAAAACCGTGACTTTTGGTTGGTTTTTGGTCTAGTCCGTGTCATATAGCCCAGTTGCATATCCACGTAAAGGTCAAGCCTTAGCTCATAACGGAAGCCAAGATTTTTCGCTCAAGCGAAACCCTGCCGAAATTCCGACAAGGAAAAATCGGTGGGATCTTGACTCCGACATTGACTTTGACCTTGACCCACACGAAATGCGTAAGAGTCAAGACCGAGTCCTTGCCAAAAAATCAAAAGATCTTTCGCTCAAGCGAAGCTCTGCCAAAGTTCCGACAAGGAAAAATTGGCAAGATCTTGACCGGCATTGACTTCGATTCTGACTCACGCACTGCGTATGCAACGAAGTTCAATGTGACACTGTGTCATCCGGCTTTTGCCGCCCGACCCATGCCTATTATTTTCTCGGACATTACCGAAAGTCAAAACGTCATTTCGCTCAAGTGAAACTCTGCCAAAACTCTGTTAAGGCAGAGAGACGAGACTTTCTCGGTATTGCCTTGACTATAATCCGCATCGCTCGTGCGTTGAAAGTTCCTATGACCCGCTAGACCCGTTAGGAGCGTTCTTTACTCTCGGTCGGTGGGATCCGCGTGCCCTATAGGACCCTCGCCCGGGGCTGTCCACCCTGGGAGGTCGAAATACAGGTGGAATACGAGGGGCTTATAGACGTAGTGACGGAACCCACTGATCCAGGATCTAGAGTAGTTGCGAAAAAGAAGGGCAAATACCCTTTTCCAACCAAATAGAAATAAATAAAAGACATTGTTTTAAGTAAACTTGAACAATTAATGTAGTCATAATTGCATGGTCCTGTCTCTGGAATCCCTAATCGAGACCTCCTCAATCCGATTTCCTATTTTCCTATCCCGACCTTTCATGGTCAAGTCCCTAATCGAGACCTCCTCGGTCCGATTTCCTATTTTCCTATCCCGACCTTTCATGGTCAAATCCCTAATCGATACCCCCTCGATCCGATTTTATATTTTCCTATCCCGACCTTTCATGGTCAAATCCCTAATCGAGACCTTTTCGGTCCGATCTCCGATTTTCGATCTTGTCTTTTCAAGGTCTCATCTTTTCCGATCAATTAGGATTAGGGGAAAATGTGTTTTAAGCAAAAGTTAAGCAATAAGTGCATGTTACTTGAGCTTTCAGCCTAAACACTTGCCCCCGAGTCTAAACCTCACCCATCTCCGAGTCTAAACCTTGCTTACCCCGAGTCTAAACCTTATCCACCTTCGAGTCTAAACCTCACCCATCTCTGAGTCTAAACCTTGCTTATCTCCAAGTCTAAATCTTACCTACCTTACCTATCCCCGAGCCTAAACCTTGCCTGTCCCTTTCCCGCAGCGAGAAAGAAGTGGGCTAGAATACTGGGTCAGCGGCTTTTCAGAAAACCTTAGGTTCAGACAGTTCATCGCTCGTAGAGTCGAATGGCAAGATTTGACAGGAACAGGTGAGGGTGCAGGAAATCGATGTTTAGGAAGGAAGAGTTAGTCCTGGCTTTGGAAAATGCCCGGAAGGTTCATGAAGAGCAATGTCATTGCTCATCGGTGCTCTTCGCCGCAATGGAGTTCAAGTAACAGTTGACTCCAACGGTTCTCTGGTAGTGGTCGAAGATGAGACTCCAGAAGTAGCCATCTCAGCTCCCCCGACCTATAACCAATACCTTCCTCCATCCACATATGATCCCTTGCCAAGGATCACTTCTCCTCGGTCCTTTCTAACATCCCAGCTCATCAGGGCTCCATCCCCCTCAGCTCCTCAGAACGGATTGGGCTTCACCCCACCTGTCTCTCACTTTCAAAGAATACCGCCGCCTATGCTCCAACCTCACATAATCGGTTTGAGATATGTGGCTATGTTCTCAAGCCCCTATACTCGCCCGAATGCGATCATGAGTTGCCAAAGGATGATCCGAAGTTTTCACCGTCACCTACCGGACTTAATGAATTCACAGTCGGTTTGCTACTACAAGTCCCTCTCGCCGACAAGTCCCGAGAGTCCCCGTCACCCCCATGTGGTAATATTGATGGAACAAGTACAACGGATGTAAGAGAAGCTTGACCTCATGATGAGTATCAATACTCCATTGACCCAAGATGTTGAGCCAAGCAAGGAAATGATTCCACCAAGTGTAACCCAATGCCATCGCATTAAGCAAAGAACAGACTGCTCAAAGACTCCCCTCACAAAGGAAAAGGGTGTCGTAGCTTCCTTCACCCAAATTCAACAGGGAACCAATCGGACAATGGAAATCCAAGCCTCGGAGAACAAAGAATGTCTCCCGAAAACCCCGCTCCCTTCATTTTGACAATGCGGAGATGCCTTTAAGCAAGATGCCGGAAAACTGATGAAAGAAAAGCCGATAAAGCCATTGGAAAATTGGAAGCCCAGAACCACAATGCTCGCTGGATGAGTCTAAGCATTGTCTTTTCCATCAATACCTGGACACGACACCGATGATTGCACCTATTTGAGGTATGAGATCCGAAGTTGATAGAAGATGGGAAGCTCGAGAACCTCCATGGGCCAAAAATGTAAAGCTATGGTAAGAGGTCGATTCGGGAAGTGGAAGGTCGAAACGTCGCCGATAATTTTGGGATGCCCATGAGCAAAGTTTTCGATGATTTGATGAAACGAGGCCTTCTCACACCTCTCAAGAATTATAAGCCAAGAAACCCCAAGTAGAGTTGACAGACCAAGTTCTGCGAGTACCACAAGCATTTTGGGCATGTGATGCATAAGTGTGTGGGTCTCAAGAAAGAAATTCAAAGGGGCCGATCTACGAAGGAAAGCTCAAGTTACCTCGGGCACCCAACTCGCGAAGAGTAGCTAGACTAGGGTCTACCTATCCTTAAGTAAAAAAAAAAAAAAAAAAAAAAAATAGTCTCTCGCTCAACCTTCGTAGGTTCTAGTACTTTTCTCTTTCAATCAAGTCCTCTACGGACATTGTATTTAATCTTCAATTTTCTATAAAAGAGTCTTCTTCTTTTCTTGCTAGACTTAAGACATTATTTGCACACCTACATTACATTTAATGAAATGGTTTTATTTTATATGATCACTTGCATTGCTCAACAAGTAATCTCTCGAAATAATTCACGTTCTGATTAATCGGTGTGAGAAAGTCAACCAATGCTCTCCCTATACACCTTCCTTACCCCACAAAAGGCCTCCATCAAGCCATACACTTTCCTTACTTCACAAAAAGGCCTTCATTAAACCATACACTTTCCCAATCATGCCCCCACCTTCATCTTGACCAAGTCAACGACGGCGGCAACATCAAGGGACAGCAAAAGGCCACTCAGCTTCAAAAGATTGACCCCGTGTCGGCAACAACCTCAAAGGGTATCAAGAATGTTCAAGCAGGGGCTCGCCTTGGTCCTCGGTGCTTTAGAAAATAAAAATATGTAGTGCAAAAAGAGTAATACCCACTAGGCCGAAAATCCCAAAAAGGGCGCCTAGGCAAAAACAGGTTGCACATATATAAAAAAAAAAAAAAAAATCTTAGTGCAAAAAAAAAAAAGAGTAATGCCCAGCTAGGCTGAAAATCCCAAAAAGGGCAGCCTAGGCAAAAACAGTGGATGCACATAAAAAAAAAGAGGCCAAGGACCCAAAGATCGCCAATCAAAAGCTCGACGGACAAGCAAAATCAAAGCTCGTAGAATGAAAGTTGTCGATAACAATGGGGCGGTCGAAGCAAAGCCGTAAACATTTCATAAGCCGTAGGCACGTGTAAATTCTTCTTCCCAATGAAAGAGGAAGCAATCGAAGCGCCCGTCCAAGAATGACTTGGTCAAGGAATCATCCCGAGGCCCACGCCTCATTATCATCTCATCCTAAGCCTTTTCACTAAAGGAACCACAAATCCCAAAGCCTGAAGCAGCCCGGCCAAGGCCGAACTACGGCGACCTGAGCTCCTCACAACGAGGGGAACGTAGGCAACCAAGAATGGTCCGGTCATAAACACATCCAAATTCCTGAAAACCCGGTCTCATCAAATGACCTCTCCCATAAGACACAGCCGTATTCCGTAAAACCCTATCTCATCAATGACCTCCCTATACACAAACTTTTCTTTCACACCAGCCAACCTTGATCCACGACATTGGTTGACTTTCTCCTCATGATTAATAAGAATGTTTTTTCATATCGATATTAGTGGTTGAATAACCCGAACATTAACAAAGGGTTTTTAAGCAATCTTGTGATCATTGTAAATAAAACAAGTTTTCAGATGTCTTGACAAGTCTTCCTTTTCTACATCTTAGGAAAAATAGTGCTAAACACTGATTTTCTGTCAGCAGGGGCTTCCATACACTTTTACCAACCTTTCTACGCTTATACTCTCTCAAAAGAGTCAAACCCAAAGCGAGTTTTTGTGCCTACATCGAATAAGGCCATCAAAATAACACAAGATCGGGATTTATTCCCACCTTTCGAAAAGATATGCCCCTGCATGTATACATTTCTAAAATCTTTTCTTTCACATCTTCTTAAGGTTGACTGATTGACTAAAAAAAAAAAGGATAGGTTTTCCCTCTTCTGCTACAATTCGCATTAGGGCTGCCTTGGAACTCTTCAAAGTTGGGTCTTTGCCAAGTCATTCCTTTAAACTGGGGCTTCTTTAGCCATTTTTGGGGTTCGCATCGAGTTCTTCACTAGGTCCCTAGATGGATTCAGTCTTGGTCAGATTAACCCCAGGATCATGTTCGCAGTACCAATCAGATTGGGATTTTTGCTAGGTCACCAGACTGGGGCTTCGCCAAGTCACTTCGCCTACTCAGTTCATTCAACCGGGGCTTTGCCAAATGAAAGGATTTTTCCTTGCTTTAGTAAGACATGGGGCTTTGCAGAAAGTTTTTCCTCAGACCGGGGCTCCGATAAGTCACATCCATCCCTAGAAGAGAGGTTTGGTCACTTCAACATCTCGCTTTGGTTATAAAAGCCCGTCGCATCGCCTTCAAGCGCCGAGTTTAAGAAAAGGACCTTAATCAAGACCCGAGGTTTAAACCCAGCCTCACCAAGAAGGAATTCTAGTCCACGTTGACAACATCTCAAGAACAATGCTAGCTCACCGCACCCAAGGGATACGACCCCACCCGCTTGAAACCCGTCTTAAACAATTTTCAAACACATTCCATATGTACATCCGCACTGGGCCCCTACCATGTTTCCAAGAAAAAAAATCACCCCTAAGCTCAAGTAACGTGCCAATTGCTAATGATAACATTTTCTCCCAAAAAGCGCTCCGTTATTCCCTTTATAATGAGATAACGCCAGCGGCAAACTTTAGCTACCTCTATTGTCAAAATCCAAACTTTAGCTACCCATATCTCTCGATTCGAAAGAGATTGAGAAGTACGCTCAAGTTTTCCAAACTTTAGCTACCCATATCTCGATTCGAAAGAGATTGAGAAGTACGCTCAAGTTTTTCCAAACTTTAGCTACCCATATCTACGATTCGAAAGAGATTGAGAAGTATGCTCAAGTTTTCCAAACTTTAGCTACCCATATCTCGATTCGAAAGAGATTGAGAAGTACGCTCAAGTTTTTCCAAACTTTAGATACCCATATCTCTCGATTCGAAAGAGATTGAGAAGTATGCTCAAGTTTTCCAAACTTTAGCTACCCATATCTCTCGATTCGAAAGAGATTGAGAAGTATGCTCAAGTTTTCCAAACTTTAGATACCCATATCTCTCGATTCGAAAGAGATTGAGAAGTATGCTCAAGTTTTCCAAACTTTAGCTACCCATATCTCTCGATTCGAAAGAGATTGAGAAGTATGCTCAAGTTTTCCCAACTTTAGATACCCATATCTCGATTCGAAAGAGATTGAGAAGTATGCTCAAGTTTTTCCAAACTTTAGATACCCATATCTCGATTCGAAAGAGATTGAGAAGTATGCTCAAGTTTTCCAAACTTTAGATACCCATATCTCTCGATTCGAAAGAGATTGAGAAGTACGCTCAAGTTTTTCCAAACTTTAGATACCCATATCTCTGATTCGAAAGAGATTGAGAAGTATGCTCAAGTTTTCCAAACTTTAGATACCCATATCTCTGATTCGAAAGAGATTGAGAAGTATGCTCAAGTTTTCCAAACTTTAGATACCCATATCTCTTATTCGAAAGAGATTGAGAAGTACGCTCAAGTTTTTACAAACTTTAGTTACCCCTATAGTGACGTAATGCCCTGTAGCCTATTTTACAAATTTACCCCTGTGGCTCATTTTGTTTGCCATTGGCATTTTCAATTCTATTTTCAAATGATTCGGGTACATCCCATTTCTTTTACAAAAAATTATCGGGTACATCCCACTTTCTTTACAAAATCATTGAGTCCTTCTTACTTCTTTGCAAAATGCATTCTCTCTCGCGATCTCGATCATTCCAAGGTGGAAGAATGACATTTCGCTCTATCTTTCGATCTCCGTTATTCCAAGGTGGAAGAATAACATTTCGATCTCTCTCGCGATCTCCGTCATTCCAAGGTGGAAGAATGACATTTCGCTCTCTCTCTTTCGATCTCCGTCATTCCAAGGTGGAAGAATGACATTTCGCTCTCTCTCTTTCGATCTCCGTTATTCCAAGGTGGAAGAATAACATTTCGATTTCTCTCGCGATCTCCGTCATTCCAAGGTGGAAGAATGACATTTCGCTCTATCTTTCGATCTCCGTTATTCCAAGGTGGAAGAATAACATTTCGATCTCTCTCGCGATCTCCGTCATTCCAAGGTGGAAGAATGACATTTCGCTCTTTCTTTCGATCTCCGTCATTCCAAGGTGGAAGAATGACATTTCAATCTCTCTCGCGATCTCCGTCATTCCAAGGTGGAAGAATGACATTTCGCTCTCTCTCTCTTTTGATCTCCGTTATTCCAAGTTGAAGGAATAACATTTCGATCTAGTCAAAGCTCGAACTACGACCTGGCTTGATTCCTCCGGGATACGTAGGTAGCCTACTTTAGGTTCAGCCAATTCGTCACATAAGACACCCCATTCCCCAGCGGATCTTTTTCGAACTACGATTATGGCTTGATTCCCACTCAGGATACGTAGGTAGCCTTTCATGAAAGGTCCAGCCACTCGACCAACTTGGTCACCCAATCCGTCTCGGCATTCGCCAGATCGGATCATTTTCTATCGACAACCCCACTCGCCCTGCAAGTGACGTTGCCGAGGGGCTTCTGTAAGTACCCAAATCTGGCTCATGCCTTCCGGTTAATTTTCCCGGCAATTCCGGTAATTTTTCCGGTAATTCCTCGGACTTTCCTACAGTTCCGGAATAATTTCAGAAATGTTCCAAGCCTTTTAAGGGCTGAAAGGAATGCTTGGTAATTAAGAAACACGTTTTTCTTAATTCCAAAACCCTTCTAGAAGACTGCCACCTTGCATGTTTCTAGAAGGGACTGGAAGTGGCTACTTATGTCGTGCGACATAATAGGCCATGAAAAACTTCTAGAAGCTTGCCACCTTGCATGTTTCTAGAAGAATCTGGAAGTGGCTACTTATGTCGTGCGACATAATAGGCCATGAAAAAGTTCTAGAAGGTTGCCACCTTGCATGTTTCTAGAAGGAAAGCAGTTATGGCTTGTTATGTCGTGCGACATAACAAGCCCATGCAGGCAGCCTATAAATAGAGGCCTTCACCTCTCATTTTACACACACCTTTTCCACCCCCTCGCCCCCCTCTATAGGGAATACGCCCAAAAGCCTCCTCTCTCCTCACATACCTCCCAAACCATAATAATCCTCCCAAATCAATCCCACACACACTTCCCACACACACACTTTTCACACACACCAAGAACCAAGGATTCCCACGGAGCCAAGGCTTGAACTCAGTCCCCGGAGGTTGCTGTTTCGAAGGCCCCTATATCTAACTTGATATAGGGAGTCGTGGTCTTCAAGGGTAACGATTTTCTACCCTTTTCCCCTTCCTATCTTCATTATACATAAGATCTACATGCTACATGCATTGATAATGTGACATTCTGATTAAAGTTACATGATTTAGCTTCATATTTCATAGATCCACATTCGATTTCATCACATTTCATGTAAAAGCTCCGGTTTGACTTGGTTTTGCATGAACACTCAAGATGAGTGTGGATCCCTCATGTCCACACCCTCTTGAAGTGTTCATTATCAATAAACACGCTCTCTCGAGATTTGTTTGTGAAGTAACTTGACCATTTTGGTGCCTTGTTACCTCTGCAAATCTCAATTTAGGCTTCGCAAAATGGCTTGTTATGTCACGCGACATAGGCAGCCTATGTCACGCGACATAAGTAGCCGCTTGCGCATTTCTCATCTTTTCAGTGAATCTGATGTTTGCCTTCTTTAATGCATCAATCTGCATTTAAAACTAAAACATTTGCATACAGAGCAACATCATTTGCATCAAAAGGATATCTTTTTCACCAAAATGACATCTTTGCTTTAATGGTGCATCCTTTGCACTCAAAAACCCCCTTTTCACATTAAAGATGCATCTTTTGCATTCAAAAACTCATTTTCATACTCAAAATGCATACTTTGCATTAAAAAATCATTCTTTGCCATTTTCATGCATCATTTGTGCATTAAATGCTATTTTCCAACATAAAAATGCATTCTTTACATAAAAATCATTTCTTTACACAAAAAGCATCCCTTGCAATCAAAAGACATTCTTTACACCAAAAATGTCATCTTTTCACTAAAAGTATCATTTTTATCATGCATTCCCCCATGTCCCCATTAGTAACCTTGGAACGGACCGGTGTAAAAGATCATATCTTTACATCGTTCCTTCCATTAAAGGTTCCATATTTCTTTAGATAGGGACAACCTTGAACCCTATATCTCCCATTATCGCTTAAGAAAGAGTATGAAGCATCTATACGAGCTCGACCGTCTTAAAGCGTAGGATTGATGGGCTAAGGACCCTCCTTTTCTAAAGAACCTCATCTTTGACTATAAAGAGAGTCATCCTCTCGATCACGCAAGTTCCGAGGGTCCCGAGGTTAAAATGCGATGATCACAAGTCATAAGATGAGGACGGGATTATAATCCCAAATACATAAAATTCCAAGAAATCCCGAGCGACAACCAACAAATGGTTTGTACGTCCGGAAGACGACTTGGGACATTCCCTCCTTATTTTCAAACACATGCACACAAGAAAGCACGCAAGCAAGCACGATTAATGAAATCATGGGAGACTTGCTCCGGCAAGGCACCTTGGGTGAACGCCAAACGTTCTTCCCAAGGGGTAACTTAACCTCCGAACCCATAAAACCTTTTTTTCAAAGTTTTGAGGTAATCAAAATGGCGTGGCGACTCCGTTTTTCAAATAACTCGGATGTCTTCAAACTCGCGTGAATCCAACAAACAAAATTTGGGCACCACATTCACAGTATGGCTTATTGATGAAGGGAAATTATTATGACAAGTTAGGATTTGATTTTAACTATTTTTATTTGTTATTATTTTATTATTTTCGGAATTTATTTTAAATAGGTAATATTTTTGGTATTAGAAGTATATTAGGACTTTATTTTAAGGTTTTATTGAGCGAAATATCACCACCATTAGAAAAACAAGTCAAAAACTTCCCAAAATAACCCTAGTCTATATAGTAACCTAATCAATCAATAAAACCTTAAAATAAAGTCCTAATATACTTCTAATACCAAAAATATTACCTATTTAAAATAAATTCCGAAAATAATTAAATAATAACAAATTAAAATAGTTAAAATCAAATCCTAACTTGTCATAATAATTTCCCTTCATCACTTATAAGCGTCAAATATAATGATAGAGGGTGATGGCATAGCCTTTGTAGTGTTGTTACTAACAAACGCCTCTATATCCAAAGGATCAGGTTCAAGACACCTGTTCACCTATAGATCATGAGGGGGCTTACGTTGACCGACTAGGTAGAGGTTCAAGCTGGGAGGCACCATCTATCGAAAGCACGACAATGGATAATCTTTATATGTCTTATCACCGTAGATTTGTGGGGGATTGTTGGAAATTTGACATTTCGCTCAACTTTGGGTGGGTCCCATTGAGTTAGACCATGGTCAATGTTAATATACATTGTATGATATACCTAGAGGCAAATTGATGTTTTGGTGAAAGCCAAATGATGGATTAAATCCATAGTTCTATGACCTCAAAATTTGGAAATTAGAGTTCTTTAAAGGCTAACAATGTAATGGGTTTAGTAGTTATCCCACATGGGTAAGATGGAAACCAACTCTTTTTGTTGGTCATATAAAAGGCTTTATAGTCCCATCCCATATGGGAATGAAAAAGGAAGTTGAAGTGCCTTATATTGATGGGCATTTCATGAGTTCTTGTTCAAGGATCATGTTAGGTAGCTTGAACATCAACACCACATGCGCTCGCTCGCTTGCTTGCCTCGGCTTCAGGCTTTCGAGCGCGGGCGTGGGCAAATTGGTTCGTTTCGGGGTAACATTTTCCTTTTAGTCAAAGTTTATTTGAGTCATACCTTTTGCCATACGGAAACTGATTTGAGGACGTGGTTCACACGAGACAACCAGTCTCGCACGAGATACATCCTACCTGTTTGACGTACGAGTTTTAAAGACGTGTCTTGCACGAGACACGTCATCAGTTTCCTGACGGAATTTTTGCTTTCTCGCCATGTTTAGGGTTGGGATTAGGAATCCTTTCCTAATCGAACTAGTCGTCATATACAAGTATAAATAACAGCCCCATATCAGAATTATGATACATGAAATACACACGAAAAATCACCCTATGATTTTTGCATCTCAAAATTCTGTTATTTGTCATATTGTTTATGTGGTTAATCTGATTAGAAGATTCAGGCGAAATGGGACAGCAGGCGCAATTGGATCTGTACCTGTTCGTGCGAGATTTCTTGGTATATTTCCTGAGATCATTTTATCCTTAGAGAAGTTTGACGAAACCCTTTGTCGCACCAGTAAGGGGGCAATAATTTCTCTTAGGAGAGTCTTACGCAGGCGACTCGATCTGTTAAGTTTTCTAACTCCCTTCTATTTTACAATGTCTGTTCTTTCCTGGTACGCGTTCTTGCTATATGTTATTGCTTTTGGTTGCTATTGATATTACTGTTCATTTGATTGAAAATGTGATTGCTCATTTGTTGATTAAATCTATTTTATATGAACTTGTGCGAATATTTGATTCCAATAGAGGGAGGCTACTTGCGCAGTTCTGGAAAGGCACTCAAATCATTGAGGGGAGGAACAGTACGAGTAAGTTTTCTTTTCTTTACTTTTGTTAACTTTTATTAGTTTTTGCTAATTTCCCTAACTTTTGTTAAATTTTATTAGGTTTTATTAATGATAGTGGATGACGTTAGGGGGTTTGAGCACAGTGAACGTACATTTTAAGTTCATTGGTTAAAACTGCTAAAAAAATACAAGGGTGATTAAAATTGAAGTTAAAACAAAGTACGATGGTTAAAAATGTTGATAAGCCTAAAAGCTAAAAAGAAAGATAAGAAGAAATTCTTGGATTACTCTTAATAATTAATAAAGTTGCAAGATAAAGAAGTTAATAGATGCATTTGAAACTTTTGCAGGTGCTTTCTTGTGACCACATTTGAAGAAAGTTTAGTTATTTTCAAAAACAAATTCTATATAAATCTAAAACCTGAAAATAGAGATTTAGTTAGGGCCATTTTGGGAATTTCAGCTCCCCCGCACACATCAAGAGGCGTTGACTTAAATAATATTTAATCTGAGAAATTTATTTCATCTTACTGCACTACCGTTCGATGGCACCCAAAAACCCTGAATTAAAGAGAATAAACGACATCGTTTTAGGGGTTTGGTGCACTATATATAGTATCTTTCCCCAAACCCTACTTGCATCACATCCATAAAATCACCCCCTCTCCCATTTTGCCATGCGGCGACTCTTTGTAAACATATCTCTAGTGATTGCCTCTAAGTTATATCTCCTGTGATCATCTTAAGGTAAAGATGGTGAAATCTAGCCTCGTTAGATATTGAAAGGACCCGTTTGCTTTGGCAGCTAAGATTCTTAGCTGTCAGAAATTTTAATTTTCTTCAAACGCTCTCAAGGCCAAAAAGATAGGAAGTATATGCGCAGCGGAATGGATATTTTCTATGGCCTTAAAGATGTTGTCTAACATATATATTCCTAATCTCTTTATCAATTTTAACTTGTCTATGTGATCAAGCAAGAATATATTAAAGCAATAAAAAGCAGAAATGAAATGAAAATTAAAGTGCAAGATAAGAAATTAAAAGAGACAAGAGACGAGAATTTTTAAGGTGGTTCAGAGTTCACTCCTCCTACATCCACCCCCACTGGCATGTGCCAGACCAGTGAGATCAATCCACTATAATCTAGGTTCCTTTAAGAATTACATGGATTGATAAGGTAAGTTCCTCGAACCCCCTCTTCCTAATTAGTACGGTCAATTAGGGTCCTAATTAGACAGTCAATTAGGAATGCTAGACACATAACATATGTAGTTCTTTCTTGAATTAACACTTGAGTTGTTGAATGAAAGCAATGATTTGGCTCATTGGTGTTCCCCCTTAATGTTGTATCAATATCAGTGTGTGCAATGGGTTTTTGTTGCACACACTGAGGTCATTGATGAAGGGGTGTGGAAGACATACTTGGGGGAGAGAGAAATGGGTATGGTGTATTGGTGCAAGCACACAGAAAATGAAAGGGCTTCATTTCAATTTATAGGGGAGAGTAGAAAGTATCCGTTGGTGCTGAGAAAGAGCCGTTAGAGTTGGTCAAGGATAATAAGTATTATTCAATGCAATTGAATTGATGTACTCTCCATAAAGTCTTGGTCTCATTTTCCATTTGATGTTGCTGACAATGTTTCCATGTTTTATGGAAACATGTTTTCTTCTTCTCCACCAGTATACACACAAGGATCAAATAGCAAATTTAATGTTTGATAAGTTTCACTTGACCACCTTCACCATTTGTGCTCCGTTTGAGTATTTAGCACATATACTCTCACAGGAAACTCCAATGAAAAATATGATTGAATATTCTCGTTCGTCATCGAATCACCTTTCCAATGAGTCTAATATAAGGTATTTTTCAGCCTCGATAGGTGGTGTAAATCATTGTTGAAAAGGAAAGGAAACTTGGAGGAGGTCTTCATGTAACTTATGCAACTTTCCTCTCTTGACACTTTAGACCATTTAACATTATCCCGTTAAATGATCAATCATCATCAAAACACAAAGTTAGGTCCTAACAGATATGATTCATTCTTTTGATATAATCTTGCTCATTGATTTGATTTGACTTGATTGTACTAGGATTCGGAGAGATATAGGCTTAGGAAGATGTCTCGATGGATCACCGACACAGGTATGATTGTTTACCAAATCTTGTGAAATATATCTAGAGCGATGTTATCTTAGTTTAATTAAATTTTGTTTCCATAAAATTGCATGCATAATTTATGGAAAAATTCTCCTTTTCTTTTTATTGGGGCTCCTAATCTAAGAAAAAAAATCGATGACTGGCTTGTGGGCAGTTTTGGCCGGAAAAATCTGATATCTTGCAATGGCCACCCCCCATATAGGGTAATGAAATTCTAAAATTGTATCACAGAGATAGCATGCATTTAGTTGTGTATATATTTAACTAAGAGAAATTTACAATTTTTGTCAAGAAAAATATTTTGAAACTTTGAGTCCGTGATTGTTTGTTTCATTAATTAGTGGTTAGACCTAAATATTCAATTGATCAAAATATGTCAGTAATGTCCGTTCCCAAAATTTTGATGATTTCTTTTTCTAACATTACTTATGTTAAATTAATATCCCAAGAATGCCTGCAGATTAAGTGAATATTTGGTTCCTGAAGTTTTTTATTTCTCTGTTTGGTCCCTGAACTAAAAACAATAACCGTAAGGTCTATGTACTGATTTTCTGCCTTGAGTTACTACCTTGGCTCTCCCATCATTATTTTTTCTGTCAAAGTTTATGAGAAAGGATTACACAAATATCAACTTCTAAGGACCAATCCATAAAATCACAAGAAAGTTAACTTAAAATCACAAAAAGTTTACTGAACAAATATTTACTCAATTCTGTCTATGCTCCATATGCTTGATTATTCACACAAAAATTACAGTAAATACTTATGATTTTATGGTTTCAATAGGTATTACTTAATTATTCGAGCTATAATTCCAAATGGGATTCAGATCACTGACCAATATGCAACACGACAAATCCGCTAGCACAGCTACGCCATCTCCTTTGACACCAACAAGTGAATGTACTCTCTACGCAGTCACGATGGTATATAAATATTAATCCTAATTCAGTTTCTACTCCTTTCCCTAAATGAATGTGCGAATTCGAGAAATTTTTGTCCTAAAATGAATGTCTTTTTTGTAAAATACTTTGACCCTAAATGTTTATTTACCAAAAAAAATCGATGTTCATTTTATTATCGTAAAACTAAATGTTCAAAAAGTGGATAACAAAGAATATTTATGTATCTTTGACATTAATATGTATAAAAAAACACACATTTTCAGAGTGTGCCTTAAAATGAAATTCGGACACTCATTTAGGGACGGAAGGAGTATGTTTGGGTCGATTTTATTTAGAAAATTTTGTACTTAATTTTTGTTTAAATGCTTTGTTCATTCTTATCAGGTGGTTGTTGCTGGAATGAAATGTCTGAAAGCATGCTGCGGATTTATATATGCTAGGGCGTCCCAAGTCCCAACAGCAGGGAACTCAGGAAATCCCTTGCCCAGTAAAATCATGGCGGTTTTCTTCACCAGAAAACCTATGTTTGGCATGACTATCATTATGCCTTAATCATCTGGTTGCTGAGATCTTGATCATGCAGCTTTGCCATCAGAACTTCTTCAGGTCTTAACAGAAGCCGAGTTAGTGGAGAATGTAGAAAATGTCGAGGAAGAATTGCCGGAGATCTCTAAGAAAACTAAGGGTAAAGGAGTAAATACATATTCTAGAAAAACAGCAAGGAAGACACCAAGGAAAACACAGGGAAAGAGGGAGAAGTAACTGGAATTGTAGCCGAGGAAAAGCAAGTAATGGGTTCTGGGTAGTTTTAACCCCGTCCCGAAATTGATCTTTCCGCTTTTTTTAATGTAAGAAGTAAGCTTTTACGACAAATCGTGTGACAACGGTCCTATAGTATTGCTCTTGAACTGTATTGTGGTAATGGATGTATCTGGTTTTTTAAGGCATTGGTGTAACATTAGTTTTGAAGGGTATGGTACTCTTCTTGTACTGTATTAGTGCAATGGATATATCGGGCTTTTATGGCCTTGGTGTAATCTTTTTTTAATCAATAAAATATGATGTTGTCGAGCATAAAATCTTAATACCTCCGTCCTAGTCTTAAATGAATGTCCAAATTTGCTCTTGATATTTATTTTGGAATGGAGGTGTTATAAGACAAATGATTTTTAAGGTCTCTAAAACCATCAAGCCGGTAGTTAAAACAAGCTAATTAACTCTTTAGCAGATTGAAGCGTGTTTGGGAATTTAGATTTTCCAATGTTTTGATGTATACTCTCCTAAGCTAAAAAACAGGTTGTCATGAGCATATTCTTTTTACCGTTTTTGGTTAAACGAAATTTTGTAACTTTTGTAGTGTAGGGACATAATCGCAAATAATTCGTCAACTTTGTTGGATTTTGTTAAATTTTGTAACAATGATTATATTTGGGTTTAATGGGACTTTTACCAAAATATTAAATGGTTAGATAGGTTCTAAGTTAGACCAATTACAATCGATAGTTGAATTTTTTTTTCAACTGTTGAATCCTTGCAATGGCTTGTTGAAAATGTTTTCAACGGTTGAAACTTCCCATTTTGTTGAAATAATTCAACAAGTGTTGAAAAAAAAAAAAAAATGAGCCCGTTTCGCCACGTGTCGCACTTCCATTGGGCCGAAAAAGGTGCGTGTAACCCACCTTCTTCCCAGGCACGTAACAAGCTTCCCAAGCGCATAACAAGCTGAACTTTTCCTTTTTTTTTCTTTTTTCCTGAGACGTCACTTGTCGCTCTATGATTGGTCAATGAATTTTTTTTGGTTAAAATCATCCGAATTTTTCAAAGGCAATTGTCTTATATCAAAAAAAAAAAAATTACACCAAAATTCATAATTTTTTTTATCTATAAATAGAGTCTTGTTTCATTTGATTTGGATACAAAAAAAACACTCTTTTTCGATATAAATTAATTATATTGAAAAATAAAGAATATAAAATAAATTAAATTAACTATGAGGTTTTTTTTTAAAATAATAATTAAGTATGTAGTTTTTTTTAATTATAAATGATAATATTAATAATTATTATTTTACTAATCATAAAAATAAAGAATATAAAATAAAATAAAAGTGGTGGGTATAGGATGATGAGTTGGAAGAGTGTTGAAAAAATATGGGTGTTAAAATCATTGTAGGAGTTAAAAATTGAATGGGGTATTGAATAATTAGGTGGAGAAGGAAGAAGCTGATATGTCGTATTTTAAAGTGTGTTGAAAAAATTAGGCAGTTGAAACGATCGTAGTAGATGGCTTACATGATGGGTTTTCCAGTAAAAAGTGTTTAATTGGATGGGTAAAAAATGTACTTACAATTGCATGAAGTAACTCTTTGGTGCCCCATACTTTTTGGGGCTTTCACTGTAATTTCCGAAACAAATGGGACTAAAGCTTAAATTAACTTAATCGTAGGGGAGGTACTTTTATTAGAGCCGCAACGTTTTACGCAAACCTTTCACGATCTCCAAACCTTTCGCGATCGACAACTTCTGCCGTCGCCGTGAAAATTGAACTGATCATCGAGTTAGCCGCAGATCTCTATGAGAGAGAGGAGAGAATGGGAAGAGTTGTCAGTGGATTGATTGTAAGCTAATGGGTTATCCCAATTTCAATAATGTTCAATCTCGTTGTTCCTGATCCTTAAATTGTAATCTCTCCGTTCCAAAATGTTTGTCTCATTTGACTTTTTTGTTAAATTTTGACCACAAATTTATGAAAGATTAATCATGTTCATAAAATTCTAAAAGTTGTTGTTGATAATATTATTAATGGTGAATCAATAGAAATTTTTAGAATTTCATGAACATAATTAAATTGTCATATATTTGTGATCAAAGTTCAACAAAAAAGTCAAATTAATAAACATTTTTGATCTATAGAAAGCACATACCACTTTACTCTTTTCTTCAATTGCTATATTTTTGTATTTTATCTGTAAAAATTGTGTCTTCATGTGTTCAATTGCTAATTTTTTTTATTTTATCTGTAAAAATTGTGTATGTGCTTAATTGTAGAAATGGGGTCGGTAATTTTGTGCAAGATGAGATATTTCATGTTCCTCGGGCACAAGAGTACCGCAAGAGCAATTTCAAAAGCTGGGATCCCATGATCACTACCCCCTGGCTATCAGTTTTCTTACATTTTTCCATTTTTGTTTTTATGTTTGAATTTGACTTCCTCACCAATTTTATTATGTTTGTCATGTCTGTGTGTACATTTTCCCCTTCTGTTGTTGAGCAAGTGAGTGTATATTTATGTGTATGATATATTGTTAAATTAAAAGTGATTCAACATAATAAGAAAATAGATAATAAGGGTCTCAAAGCTTCACTCTTTCATTAATCTCTTAAAATATATTGTACAATAATGAAAATCCTATTTAAAAAAGGATTTTAAGAAATCTAATTGAGTAGGCAACATGAAAGGGAAACTAGTAATCAATCCTAACAAGGAAACTGAATCTCCTAATTACTTTAGGAGATCTCATATCGTAACACCTCCACCTCCTCAAGTTGGAGCATGTGAATTAAAAATGCCTAACTTGCTAAGAAGAAAATCAAACTGCTTCTTGCCAAGATCTTTGTAAAGATATCCGTCAACTTTGTAGATGTAGGAACAAAGGAAAGGAGCAATGAGGCTTTCTTTGACCGTATCACAAACAAAATGACAATCAACCTCAATGTGCTTTGATCTCTCATGAAAAATCGAATTTTGAGCAAGATGTATAGCGGATTGACTATCACAGAAAAGAGGAATAGCCTTCGGATGATGAACTCCCAAATTAAGTAAAAGACCCTTTAACTATTTCAATTCACAAGTAAGGGCCGCCATAGATCTATACTCGGCCTCTATCAAAGACCGTGACACTGTTTCCTGATTCTTGATTTTCCACGAAACAGGTAAATTACCAAGAAAAAATAGCCATCCATCCTGTTAGGGACTTACGAGTGATAGGGCATGCTGCCCAATCCAAATCACACCAACCGTTAAGGTCAGGTTACCATCACTTATCAAGATATAATACCCTGACAAGGTGTTCCCTTGAGGTATCAAACAACTCGTAAGGCAGCTTCCCAATGTTCAACCCGAGGAGCTTGCATAAACTGAGATAGAATACGTACGAAATAAGCCAAATCTGGACGTGTAACAGCAAGATAAATGAGACGACCCACAAGATGTCTGTATTTTTTCGGATCAAAGAGCTCCTTGCCTGTAGCTAGTCCCAGTTTGTGATTTTGGATAATAGAAAAATATGTAGGTTTTGCTACTAATAGTCTAGTTTCAGAAATATTGGTGCGATATACATGAATCACATTCCGTAGATTCTTCTTCCTTGGTATTCGGTAATATTTTAATTGTTTTGTTTGTTTCTTGTTTTAAGTAGGAATAATAATTAAATCCAAACACCTCTTCTTTATTTTTATTTGTTGACTGTTGAAAGTCAAATTGTTGATTCACAAATCTTGTGGATTCGACCCTTTACCAAGTGTATATTACTACTACGAAAAAACCTACACTTGCAAGATATTTTTATAACAAGTGAGATTTTTTCCCCATCAATGATCAAGATTTAGAGAATACCAACTGATACTATGTTAAATTAAAAGGGATTTCAACATAATAAGAAGAGAGATAATTAGGGTTTCAAAGCTTGACTTTATTGATCTCTTGAAATATATATATAGTACTTAACAGAATAAAAGTGACGGGCTAGGCCCAACGAGCAAGCCCAACTATTTACATATTATTGCCACCACATTCTCAGTGGGCTAGGCCCAATTATTACCAGGCCTAAGGCCCATCAGCAAGATCAGTTGACCTAGCTCATTGTCTGACCTACTTGATCCCGACCTAGCTATTGTTCGACTTACGATCCAAATCCCATTCGGGTATGGTCTGACCCTACCCATCAGTCAGGACGACCTGGATCCAAACAGGCGACCTCGACCTACAAAAACACGTCGACCTAGGGATGTAAATGGTTCGGTTTAGCTCGATTTGGACAAATTTAGGAGTCAAACCGCTAGTATCGGTTCGAAAAAATTTCAAACCGAGCTAAACCATAAAAAAATTCGAACCGAGCTGAGCCAAACCATCATGGTTCGGTTTGGCTCGGTTTGAACCGCACTTTGAATTTTCGGTTCAAACCGCGGTCCAAACCGTCATTATAACCAAAGTTCAAACAAAAGTTCAACTCATTTGTATCTCCACAAAATTTTCTAGCAATTCTTAAAAGTTACAACTCATAAGTTGTTGAATTTCCAGATTGTTAGTTCCTGACCTTAGTGCACTTAAACCATCATAACTTCTTATTCATAAATGGTATGACTATGAGAGTTGCATTTCTGAAAACTACACAAAGAGTACTACAATTTAGACCAACATTTCACTGCCAAAGGTGTGAGGACCCCGACCCGGAACCTACACGTGTCCCGAGCTGGAGCGTCCTCAAACTAACCCAATTCTCCTAATATTTAAAAACTTTGATTTCATCTCCAAAACTTAAACACAACCATTTCAAAGTAACTCTACTCCTTCCACGTTGGAGGGAGAGTTAACCAACCACGAAAATAATAAACGGTTTTAGTTACAAAAGATATCGAATATAGTATGAAATTAAAGTTTATGAATACAACCCTTTAAAAGAATTATGCTAACAAACACTTTCTACACCAATCTAACATAACCCGACAATTCCCAAAATACCACTTCTAAACTCCTTTCCGCCCTTACTTGGTCGGTCCACCCGCCTCGGAATCTAAAACAAGAAAGGGAGCAGGGGTGAGAATAAATCTCAATGAGCTATTATGAATGCAAAGAATATGCCATATAAGATGCAACACATCAAAAGACATATCCACATAACCCGAGAGGCTCTCGCCAACCGCCCCATACCGGTTGGAAACAACGACCATCTCAAAGCATGAATATATCACAACACATAAGTACGATAAAGTAACACTTAGAAGGATACTGAGCCAAGGTTTCATCTCTCAAGAGGATATACACAACCGAGCAAAGAAGAATAGTTGAAGAAGCGGTTCCGAACCATGAACAATAACAAGCACCATAGGGATTCTCGACACACGTCATATCCCCGGTGAAACTAGACCATCTACCTCAAAAGGAGATGCTAGCCCACAAATCCCACACAAGGGGGACAATTGGGTTACCAATGTATTGAATTATAATGAACTTGGCTCGATGTCATTATAATCCCATACATTGTCCAACAAACAAATAAATCAATACCACTGGATTTACATAACTAAGCACAAGTAATAACATACTTGCTTAACCAAACATTGTATGATCCAAAGTAGGGATACATACCACAACAAAGCATATCATGAAGATAGCAATACTATATCAAGTATTCAACATATTAGCACAACGGCTATAAATCTTTGTATCAACATGTACGCTTTAGGAATTCCAAAGTAGGGAATCCTACAACAATATCATAACGACAGTAAATACTATAACAAGTATTCAACATTACTCAAGCACATAATAGATACTTGAATACAATCCACAAAAAGGGATAACAATATATCAACATGGTAAATATACTCATGTCCAACCAATATCATAGTGCAACAATAAATCAACACACTATGCATAATATAACCAATGTATATGAACTCAAAAGTAAGGCAAGGAAATACCATCAATCCATCCTACAAGGTCTTTATACAATAATACAAGGCCTCTATGAAGATCCAAGTTCAATTTACCAAGTTAGAATCATTTCGCTAAGTTACCAAACTAGGTTAACTAGCGCTTTCCAAGCAACATTTAAAGTACTTCCCCAATTCCATTTTGATCACTTAGGATGTCAATGTGTAGCCAAAGTATTCTACTTTAATCTAGGTTAAAGAGATTCCATTTTGGTTCGAGTTTGATTAGGTTTGAACAACTCTAAACTTGGTTCGTGGTCTCGGGCGACCGCTTACACTGGGCGACCGCCTGGACCTCAAGAGAATTTATGAGTTTCGCCACCATGGGCGACCGCTTAGCCCACTCGGGCGACCGCCCAAGTGTACCTCAAGGGAATTTGGACCTCCTCGCCAGCCTCGGGCGACCGCCGAAGCCCACTTCGGGGCGACCGCCAAGTCTCCTCCAAATTTCTTTTTGCATTTTTAACCCTTTTCAACCTAGTTCTTCTTTCCCTCTACCACGGCTTGATCAAGAACACCCAAGAACACCCTCATCTTACCAAGTCCCATTCAAAACATATAAACCCAAACCCAAGTAACACTAGAAGGATTATCACTACAAATCCCACCCATTTCAACCCTTTAGATTCTCTTCCTTAAACCCTAACTTCAACCAAGTCCATTTTCTAATCAATCAACTCCCATTTAGGTTTCCAAGCAAGGAATCAACATCACAAGATCAAGAATAATAATCAAAGAGCTTATGAACACATGAGGAAGGGAATCATAACAACTCACCTTAAAGGTTTGCAATGGAAGGTTGATCTTTCTAGCTAGATGGCTTCCTCTAGGTCATCCAACTTCAATGGTGCTCTAGACTTGAATTTTGGTGAAGAATGTCTTGGATTCCAAAGCTTGGAAGGAGGGAGCTTCAATGGAGGATTCTAAGCTTTTCTCTAGGATGATTTAGTGTAAAATGAAGGAGGGAGAGAGGGAGGAGGAAGTAAGAGGTTGGGGGAGGGACACTTGTCACTCCTAGGAGAAGGAAGACTCAATTTGGCCCCCAAGCAAATCTCAAGGCTTTCACCCTACTAACATTTAAATTAAAATAAACCTTATCCCATTAATTCATCCTACTCATTTTGACCTCCCTACATTATTTATCATATTTCCATTTTTATTATTTCTTCAAGTTTCTTTATTTAATGTCCAATAAATTCTTAAAAGATCCTAATTTTACTTTTCACCCAATTTATTCTTAATTTAAGAATTTAAAGACATAATTGAACACATAAAGATATCATAAATATTAAAAGCATATAATTAAATATTTAAAATGAGTGCCTAGGGTTGGGGTCGTTACACTCACTCCCCCTTAAAGAAAATTCGTCCCGAATTTGACTGTCACTTACCTAACTGATCAACCCGCATCGGTTACAAGTATACATCAAACTTCAATTTCCAAATAGTCTCTTCAATGTTGTGATTCTTCTTTCAAAGAAATTAAATTTCTAATTCCATTAATAATATGATGTTACCACTTAATGATCCAAGCATACTATGCAAATATCACTAACACGAATTTTCCGATCCCAATGAAAATATAAATAATTAAAGTATTACAACTTAGGTCACCAAATACATTACAATATCACATTAAAACTTCAAATACTCTACAATTTGCTACAAGTCAGTCTATAAGCCAAATCACCCACCCTTTCTAAAACTTCAAATGGATTAACAATTTTTGGCAATCTACCTTAGGCCTGTCTTCTCTAACTTCAACCAAACAAATTAGAGATCGATATTTTAGTTCCAAACTATGCCTCATACGGTTTTATCTCAATGTTAGAATGATAACTACTATTATACGCACTTACCACTCGGTAACCATTCGTACTATTGACTACTAACATCCATCGAATATGCCCGTAGCCTATTCTCAATAATAAGTAATGATTCCTCAAATTTTCACAAGGTTACATTTAATGGCCTTCCTACACTCCAAATGTATCTTCCCAAATGAATGACTATCCAATCTTTTTAATACTACGGGGTTTAAACAATCAAACTATCCCCTAACATATGAGAGGACTTTATTAATAACATTTCATCAAGCTATATATATAACGAGTAGAAAATGTAATTCAATTTTCTATAACGAAATAGCATACCCTTCATTACTCCCAATGCAATTAATTCACACAATCTATAGTGTTAAAACTCTCAAGTTCAACCTAGAACTCTAAATATTTTAATAAATCTTCTAACGTCAACATTCTATTATCACAATTCAATGTTCCAATTATGTTCGGGACTAGTGACAAATCAATGTTCAAATCTGAATGGTTGGCCGCCCACAACGGAGCCGATCCAACTCCAAAACAAAATCGAGTCTATTGTGACCGACACAATAATAACCCCACATTTATCAAATCATTTCTTGGACCAACACTTGAATACAATTAATCATTATAGGGAAACTAGGTTGCCTTTTTACTTGCTTCGTACGTACTATAACTTTAAAATAACATGTCTTTCGAAATTTTACAACATCTTTCGTAATTCCAAATGATAATATAAAAGAGATCCAAAGAGACCCGAATGGTTTACTTATTTAAAACCGCCCCATACCAGTTTTAATTAACCAAACCACTCAGAAATTTCAAAGGATTGATAAGCTAACAAAAATAGCTCGAGTGATTTAATTATCTACAACCGTCCCATACCAGTGGTAGATAGTTAAATTACTCACAGATTTTAATTTACGCGAAAATGGTTTACCGACCTTATCAACTATCCCCGAGTGGCACTACTGCTACACAGAGGTCCAATATATATTCCAAAGTTTTAAAACACCTTTAAAACAATTTTAACAAAATATTCTTGATTGACCTCTATTTATAGTGTAGCCACCACTCATACTATTTAGACTTAGTTAATTTCTCTCTAAGAAAACACAATCTCGCAATACTATTACTATCCCCGATAAATAACACTAAAACAATCATTAAGATTATAACTAGGTAAACCATCCTCAATTCAATAATTCCTCAAGTTGAAAGTTCAACACTTTTTTTTTTTTTTGAGTCATCTATTCACCACCTTTGATATTGGTATTGTACTTAGCAACAACATATTGTAAAACATCTAGTTCCCAATCAAATACCATAATTTCTAAATCAGAAAATATAATTGGAACTCACATAGATCAATCATTTCCGAATTTCAATTAAACATTACAATATAATCTAACTTAACTCTCAATAACCATCAACAAAACTCAAAATCCGTACAACGTCAATATCTTTCAAGCATCACACAAATCCTCATATGATTCACGTAACTAAGTCGAACTATAGTATATAACCATCCTAAAGTATCCTGTCTCCCAATAAGATTCATCCTCATTTTCTCAACTAATGATAATCAATTCTCAAAACGAACCCTATACCTATCTTACCAATTTCTGAAGTTGACCCTATAAGTCACCAATAACTACATCTATTATACTTCTTCACATTTACCCTATTTACCTCTCCATAGCTAGTACACAATCCATAAATCAAAACGGTCATACTAGATATAAATGTTTGTCTTAAGTATACCCTTAAAGCAATTTTTCACCGAAATTGTAACACTCCGAAAATTCAACTAATAACCACGAGTATCCTACTAGTTTCTAAAATCATTCATACAAATCGTCAACAAGTGCTAACGAATACTTATTCTTCACAGCTACCTATTTAAGATCTCTATAACCCTTGATTAACCACCAAGTATCATCTTTTCTAAATACAAGAACAATTTATCCTTACTGAGAATCGCTAAGCTAGCTATTTTCTTTATCAATTAATTTCTTAAGTTGAATCATCGATTCCATCATCCCAATTTGTATACTCTATCTAGGGATCCGAATACCGAAATAGTGACTTATATCCACTCACCAATACCCCGGTATGATACCCGATGAAAACCCATTTTTGAAACTCACTTGAAAAACACTACTTAGTCAACTTATAGGGTGATATTACTTACAAAAATATCTCGATTTCCTATTCAATTTAGTAGCAAGAATTCAATCAATCTCTCCTTAGAGAATACTTATAGCACCTAAGGCAAAGATATATTAGTTCCATAAGATCTCTTACTCGCGATAATTTATAACTCATATAATCTCACTTAGACGATCACTTTCAATACTAGTCTTCATATATCTAGTCTCCACCACGAGATACCAATGTATAAATACTCACGCAAATTATACAACCATAAACCACTCTTAATTAGGCCATAGACCAACTCTAAACTAAGAGTTCACCAATTCATTTACCACCGTACCTGAGAGAACTCAAGGTTCTTTTTGAATCAAGATAACTCACAACTCAAATAACCTTCAAATTCCTTAGGCCATACTTTCGACATTTATGCATATATGATAAAATAGCAATAATGACTCATCCGCCTACCACCCCCTGAGGCAAATCAAACATAAATAAGTGAGACTCGCTTCTTGCGACAAGCCTCCTCGAATACAAACATCTACTCAATTAATTCAAAGTTAATATAACGATGATTCACTGATTGGTAACTCGACCAAATCCACCGGCAATACATGCCCACTAAATCACAACTACCAAGATAATTAAGGATGATTCGAGGTACGACCCCATAGGAGTAGAACCTCCAAAGACATACGGCAACTCTTAGACCAATTATGCAAATAAAGATGAAAAGTAATGCCACATGAGAACTAATGTACAAGGATTTATAAAAGTATGAACCCTAATTCCTGAGACAGGTAAAATACCTCAAATGATGGTGGGGAAATCTATCTTTCCATAACTCACCTTTCCTTGATTCCTTGGTTGATCAAGATCATTTTCTGCCTTTGAACAAATTCCTGCATTAAACTCTCGACGTAAGTTATCGCACACTCTCACTCGCCTAGACTCTACCCGAGAACTCTAACCGAGCTCGATACCAACCGTGAGGACCCCGACCCGGAACCTACACGTGTCCCGAGCTGGAGCGTCCTCAAACTAACCCAATTCTCCTAATATTTAAAAACTTTGATTTCATCTCCAAAACTTAAACACAAACATTTCAAAGTAACTCTACTCCTTCCACGTTGGAGGGAGAGTTAACCAACCACGAAAATAATAAACGGTTTTAGTTACAAAAAGATATCGAATATAGTATGAAATTAAAGTTTATGGAATACAACCCTTTAAAAGAATTATGCTAACAAACACTTTCTACACCAATCTAACATAACCCGACAATTCCCAAAATACCACTTCTAAACTCCTTTCCGCCCTTACTTGGTCGGTCCAATTGCCTCTCGGAATCTAAAACAAGAAGGGAGAGGGGTGAGAATAAATCTCAATGAGCTATTATGAATGCAGCAATATGCCATATAAGATGCAACACATCAAAAGACATATCCACATAACCCGAGAGGCTCCGCCCAACCGTCCCATACCGGTTGGAAACAACGACCATCTCAAAGCATGAATATATCACAACACATAAGTACGATAAAGTAACACTTAGAAGGATACTCGAGCCAAGGTTTCATCTCCAAGAGGATATACACAACCGAGCAAAGAAGAATACCGCTTGAAGAAGCGGTTCCGGAACCATAAACAATAATAGTACTATAGGGATTCCTGACACATCACCATATCCCCTATGAAACTAGACCATCTACCTCAAAAGGAGATGCTAGCCCACAAATCCCACACAAGGGGGACAATTGGGTTACCAATGTATGAATTATAATGAACTTGGCTCGATGTCATTATAATCCCATACATTGTCCAACAAACAAATAAATCAATACCAGTCTGGATTTACATAACTAAGCACAGAATAACATACTTGCTTAACTAAACATTGTATGATCCAAAGTAGGGATACATACCACAACAAAGATATCATGAAGATAGCAATACTATATCAAGTATTCAACATATTAGCACAACGGCTATAAATCTTTGTATCAACATGTACAGTTTAGGAATTCCAAAGTAGGAATCCTACAACAATATCACAACGACGTAAATACTATAACAAGTATTCAACATTATCAAGCACATAATAGATACTTGGAATACAATCCACAAAAAGGGATAACAATATATCAACATGGTAAATATACTCATGTCCAACCAATATCATAGTGCAACAATAAATCAACACACTACGCATAATATAACCAATGTATAGCTGAACTCAAAAGTAAGGCAAGGAAATACCATCAATCCATCCTACAAGGTCTTTATACAATAATACAAGGCCTCTATGAAGATCCAAGTTCAATTTACCAAGTTAGAATCATTTCGCTAAGTTACCAAACTAGGTTAACTAGCGCTTCTCTGCTAAGCAACATTTAAAGTATCTTCCCTCCTCAATTCCATTTTGATCACTTAGGATGTCAATGTGTAGCCAAAGTGATTCTCTACTTTAATCTAGGTTAAAGAGATTCCATTTTGGTTCGAGTTTGATTAGGCTTGAAACAACCTCTAAAACTTGGTTCAGGTAGGTCTCGCGACTGCTTCTTACACTCCGGGGCGCACCGCCCCAAGTGGACCTCAAGAGAATTTATGTAGTTTCGCGCCACTGGCGTACCGCCTAACCTACTCGGGGCGACCGCCTGCAAGTGTACCTAAAGGGAATTCTGGGACCTTCCCCGCGCCTTGGGCGACCGCCCAAGCCCACTTTCGGGGCGACCGCCCAAGTCTCCTCCAAACTCCCCTTGCAGATTTTTAACCCTTTTCAACCTAGTTCTTCTTTCCCTCTACCACGGCTTGATCAAGAACACCCAAGAACACCCTCATCTTACCAAGTCCCATCTCACAAACATATAAACTCAAACCCAAGTAACCCTAGAAGGATTCATCACTACAAATCCCACCCATTTCTCAACCCTTTAAATGATCATTCTTTAAACCCTAACTTCAACCAATTCTCATTTTCTAATCAATCAACTCCTCTATTTAGGTTTCCAAGCAAGGAATCAACATCACAAGATCAAGAATAATAATCAAAGAGCTGCATGGAACACATGTAGAAGAAGGGAATCATAAATAACTCACCTTAGGATTTTATATGAAAATGTTGATCTTTCTAGCTAGATGGCTTCCTCTAGGTCATCCAACTTCAATGGTGCCCTTTAGACTTGAATTTTGGTGAAGAAATGTCTTCGACTTCAAAGCTTGGGCAAGGAGGGAGCTTCAATGGAGATTTTCTCTAAGCTTTTCTCTAGGATGAAGAATTTAGTGTAAATGAAGGAGAAGGAGAGGGAAGGGGAGGAAGTAAGAGGTGTAGGGAAGGGACACTCGGTCACCCTAGGATGGGAGAGCCGAAGACTCACTCAGCCCCTCCTACAAATCTCTACCAAGAAGGCTTTCACCCTACTAACATTAAATTAAAAATAAACCTTATCCCATTAATTCATCCTACTCACTCATTTAACTTCCCTACATTATTTATCTATTTAATAAATTTCCATTTTTATTATTTCTTCAAGTTTCTTTATTTAATGTCCAATAAATTCTTAAAAAGATCCTAATTTTACTTTTCACCCAATTTATTCTTAATTTAAGAATTTAAAGACATAATTGAACACATAAAGATATCATAAATATTAAAAAGCATATAATTAAATATTTAAAATGAGTGCCTAGGGCTGGGGTCGTTAGCATGGGTGATGCCATTTTGACCTAGAGAGGTGTGAGTTTGAGGCATTTACCCCGTTGTCGAGTAGATCCGAATGATGGGACGTTGGAAGTATTTTCGACTAGTGTTTTGAAGCGAAGAAAAGTATTATAAGTGTCGATTTGTGTTTTAGGTAAAACCAGATGTATTTGGTATAGTGGTCGATAAAATGACATAGTATTTAAATTGATCGAGGGAATGAACTAGAGAGGTCCATACATCGAAAAGATGAGATCAAGTGGAGCGTACGAAATAAGAGAAGAAGATGGAAAAGGCGCTTTGGGGCTTTTATTAATATAGCAAGAATTGCACGAAGATAAACTGGAAGAAATAGATAAATGAAACTTGCTACGTAACAAACTAAGAATAGGGAGAGTGGACGTCCTAATCCATGATGCCACAACTGCGAAGAAATAATGTCGAATGAGCTTGAATAGGCGGAGGGTGCCAAATGTAGACGCCATCCTCAAGATTTCCATGGAGAAGGGTTTGATTCGATGCTTTATCCTTAATGAGAAAAGTTAAGAGTGTGAGAATTCAATGAGAGCATTATTATCACAACAAATTGGGATACAAAAAGAATATTTCGAGAGATAAGTGAACATACAAGATACTATTGAAAAGAAGGGGGAAAGAGGGTGCGGAGAGAGAGAATAACTTATGTGAGATATAGAAAGAGAAGAACCGTCTCCGATGATGACGTCGTCACCGCTATCATTGAAGCGATGTAAGGCGAGATTGGAGAGATCATTGGGTGAAGTGGTTAGTCGCACCGCGCCAATGAGCCATGAGGGAGGGAAAGGTGGGAAAGGCGGGCGCGTGAGCTTGGGGATTGTGGTTAGTGGTTTCGTTTTCGGCGAAGGGGTGGCGGGAAGGTTACATCGGGGTAGTCACGTTAAATTAGCTACATCGAGACGACATGACCTGGCTGCGACGATTGGCATTTTCCCTTAAAGGGGAGAGGTGTGGAACCCGAGCCGTAAGAGGGGTGGGACTTGTCAGGTGCAATAGGGATTGGGGGCGGGCGAGCTTGGGCGGTGGCGCGGGTAGGGAAGGGGAGTTGGGCGAGGCGGTTTGTTTGAGGCGAGTTCGTGGATAAGCTTTTCATGTAGGGCTTCAAAGGAGATGGGGTTATCACGCACGGGTTGAGTTGATAATAGGTTTAAAGGCTTCATAGTCCAAACCTTTGAGGATTATAGATTACGCCTTCTGGATCCACGGGGTTCGCCAAGAATGGCGAGATTGTCGGTGTAGGATTTGACATCATGGTCATGTAGTCCGTGATGAAGAGTTGATTTTTGAAAGTGAGATTGGTAAGGTTGTCTTTTATTTGGAGGATGTGACCACGAGAGGGGCTTGGCACAGGTAGTTTTGAGAGTGGTCCGTGCTTCATGGAGGTGGCGACCGATGAACGAGATGAGCAACTACTGGATCTAGGATCACGGTAGCCCGGGATGAGGCGATCTGGCGACGCCAGGTTGTGACGCGTGATTGGGGGGACGAACGTGTTGGTGGCAAGTGTGCTTAGCAGGCACGCGCGATGCACTGGGGTGGTGATGTTGATGTTATCTTCGGTTTGAGGTGGGTACAATCGACAAATTTTAAAGAGGTCGAGACCAAGAGGACGGACGTTATCCGAGATGCCCATGGAAGGTAGGTGAGAGTGCGGCTGGGATAGGTTGATCAAGAAAAGAGGGTGGTCGGGTTCGGCGGCATTGGAATGATGGAGGAGGAGCCGGCCATTGTAGGTTGTAGAGAGAGGATGCCAAAAAATTTAGAGTGTTAGGGTTTTGTAGGTTTTAGATCTTTTCGACCAAATAGGATTTTCCATATAGACTTAGCCATACACTAACTATTTTTCCTAACAAACTAGGAGAAGCTGCTCGCACGGTACTATTTGACTTTTTCATTTTAATAATTTGCTTTTTGTCTTTAACATATTACCTTTATTTTTAAAAGAAAATTTTATTTACACAATATATTTGCCAATAACAATTTAAAGTTGACATTAAAGTCGAGCAATATATTATTTTGAATTTTGTTGGAGTTCCTCTGTCCTATTTTAATAGTAAATGTTTGATCTTTTGGATAAAGGAAATTTATATGGGAGCGAGAGTTTTTATTTTTTCAATTATTATAACACATGTATGAAACTTGTAATATTTCATTCATATTCATTGTGTTATGTAATGTATGTGAAAAGAAATGGCTTAAAGTATACTTCCTCTGTATCAACTTAAGCTTCACTTTTTACTTAAAAGGGTGTCTCATGAAAAGTATCACCTTTCCTTAAATGGCATAAGTTTATTAATTATATATTACACATATCACACTTCTTATACTCATACTCACACCCATAAAATATGAGTCACATTTATCAATTTCACTCACAATCCCTTTCACTCTCATATTACTTTAAAATAAAAATTACATTTTTTTTATTTTGTCGCCCTATGAAAATGATAAACTTTACCTCATTTATTTGTCAGGAGATAATTTTTTAATTTTTTTCTGTCCCAAATTATATGATAAAAATACTCCCTCCATCACACAATAAATATTTCATTCTATTTTGATTCGTACTAAAATAAAGGTTACATTTCTAAGTACTAAAATAAAGGTTACATTTCTAAATAAGAAAAATATCCCCTCAAATTCAAGTACCTTATTCATTGGCCTAGAAGGAAAAAGAACAAAAACAGTAGTAACTAAAGCCTAATGGAGTACATCTTATTGCTTGGCCAAAAAGACTGTATAAAACTTCAAATTCTTTCTTGCTTTCTTGCGCTAGAATTATTAGTTAAAAATCTCCTTCAAAGCTTCGTAAAATTGTGGTATTCCAAATGAGTCATCTCTCCCCATTAGTTGGGTCAAATTTACAACGATAGAAACCGCAAAATATTTAACATGTATCGCTTGACATCCAATAACCACTCGGAAGGATAGATATGAAGTTGGAAAACATATTATCATATAAATACTTTGGCAACACCATAAACTAACCTTCCATCCAAGCCAAGAATAACCACCGTATTCTTCTCACGACCGAAAGCAACGATGTATTGAGAACCTTCAACCAAATGGAACCGAGCTACCGACCACTCGAGCTAAAATACTGGGCAACACTCCCGAAAATAAAAACCCGAGTAAGATCCAAAACCAAGGAAGAAGCTATCTTATGCTTAAATTCTAAAAGAAGTCAAATCAAAGATGCCGTATTTATTTGTCAAGTGAAATCGCATGCTTTTCTATCAAATGAATAAATCGGTTTTGTTTGATTTCACATTTGAATGGCTAAAGTATTCTCACCAACAATTTGATACTTCCTCCCGGTACCGATTCAATAGGTAAATTAGCAAACATTCATAGGAAATAAATTATCAAATACATAAGATAATAAACATACCGATGGTTAGAAATTACCTCAAATCAACTATGCACCTCTTTTCACTAACAAAAGGGCGGGATTTTCACACCATTCCAAGTTACCTCTCATGGCATATATATCATTCTAAGAAGTAAGTCATTAATCATTGTGACTCAATTTCTTCCACAAAACCCATGCCATTCATTGTCTTTCATATTCCATCTATCATTTATTCTTCCACAAAACCCTTGCCATTCCATATTCCATCATGCAAGAACCGTTCCATGCATCTAATAGTGTCTTCAAAAGTTAAAAATTTGTAAGTTAAAGAAATGAAACATCAAGAGACTCATGCATGTAATGATCAATTCAATGCATTGCTATTATCTAATAGTATAAATAGTAGGAGTAGTGATAACTATTTGAAGACACTATTAGAAGAAGTAGCTATCCTACTCTATTATTTCAAAGACTATAACATTAACTATTGATGTAAACTAATAGAATAACTTATATAGTAGAATACAATAAAATTAAGAAATAAAAGTTAACTTGTAAGAAGTAACCATTCACATAACTATTAGAGACTATGAATGTTAATAGCTATTAGGGAGAATTCAAAACATCACAAATTAATTAGGGGGTGGATGAGTTGGAAGCCTAAGAATGCAATAATCACCTTTTTTGGGCATGTGGCAGAACACCTTAGCCAAGTTTCACTACTTTAATATACTATAAGTATAGATTTGACCCAAGGAGTTAGGTTCGTTGTTAATGTTGGTATTGGGCTTTAAGCCTTTTTGGAACCAGTAAGTTTTATGTTTGGGCCTCGAAGGACCTTTATAAGAGGATCTACATATGTTTTGATATTCTTGACTGACTTGAACTAGAAATCTATGGTTTCAAGTTAGAAATTTCAATCACTAATATACCATCTTCTTGTCTTAAAAAAAAGGATAGTAACGATATATTCATCCCGAGACCATCCCAATAATATACATGTATATACCCTTACTATTATGTGTATACAATCGATCTCAGGAAAATTAGTTTTTTTAAGGACATCTCCAGCAACACTATAACATTAAAAAAGAGCATTATTTAGCTCCAAATGAATTCTAAATTTTGCTTTATTATAAAGCAACAAATTATTTTTTATTTAATTATGTTTTATAAAAATAGCTATCAAATTATACATGTTACAAAGATATGTACCAATTTTTATTAGAAGTTGCTATCGGTAGTAGAGATTTTAAGTTTGATGTTTGATATTTCAGTCTTGGAAAATAAAGTGGAAAAAGAGAAGTCGCTACTGGCAATTGTGACTTTAAGTTTGAACATGTCAAAGTCGCTATTGGCAATAGCAAATTCTTAAAAAAATGTATATTTTTGATACAAAGTTTGCAACATGTATATTTTGATATATACTTTTATTTAAAACATAATTAATTGTACCAAAATTAATGAAAAACAATGAAGATGAATCATCTATTTATAGTAGAAGAAAGATTAGAAAAAGGTAGGATGCATCTATGTGGAAAACACTAAAAACATTTGAATTTAGAAAAAGACCCAAGAGAAGTAATGGATTTAAGAAAAAATACTAAAGACCCATTATTAGAAAATATTACAACAAGCAATTATACTTATAAATATTTTAGTAATATTGTTAGTTTTATCATTTTGTTCTAATGTTTTTTTTTATTATTATTATACTTATAAACAGTTTGCACCCTATATTTTTATTTTTTTTGCACACCCTCACTCTAAATCCTAGATACGCCATTAATGCCATGCAATTGTGAGCTGAGTTTGTTATAAATCATCAAATACGGAGTATTTAGCAAAAATAAAATAAAATGCAACGTCCAAACAAAGACATAACAACTACTCCCTCCCCCCAAAATGATTGTCCCATTTTTTTTTTTTTTGTATTTATTACGAAGAAATTTTGAACAATAATTTTAGGTTGATTTATACAAATAAAGATCTAAAACTTGCAATTGATAGTATTATTGAGGGTGTATCAATAATGAGTTTTAGATTTTCATTTGTATAGTTAAATAAACCTAAAATTATTGTTAAAAGTTTCTTCGTAATAAAAGCAAAAAAAGTGGGACAATCATTTTGGGAGGAGGGAGTACTAGGGAACAAAATAAAAATAAAAAATTAAAGTGGTCCAAATATGGGGTTTGAATAGGGGTGTTCAGTCAGGGTTGGTCCGATTTTTGTCAAAATTTCAGAAAATCAGGATCGGATCAAATATTTCGATTCTGTATAAATTTAGGACCAGGATCGGACCATTACATTATAGGACCGATCCCATCGATCCGGTTCTAATGGTCAGGTTCCGGTCCGATTTCACCGGTTCTACAAATTACAATGAGCGAATTGCAAAGCTCGCAGGAGGGGTTGTTGTCATTCAGGTAATCTTTGAACAATTAAATGTGCAAATATTTGGCCTGTGAGTGTTTTCTGGTGAAATTATTCATGCTGATGTTCTGTGAAACTTGGTATAGCTTGGTGCAGAAAACAGCAGTGAAAGAGAAGAATCTTAGAGTAGAAGATGCCTCAACGCAACAAAGGTAAATTTTTCATGGAGTTTATATAATGAATGAAATGGGCAAGTGTGTGTACTAGCTTGAGCAATATAAACTTATTTCCATGGAGTATATATATATATATATATATTCGGTCCGGTCAGTTTCGGTCCGGATCGCGTATATTTTTTTCAAAATCGTAGGATCAAATAATCGTTTCCATAAAAATTTTGAATCGGGACCAGGATCAATACTATTTTTTCTGGTCCAGATTTTCTTGGCCCAAATCCGATTCTACTTGTCAGGTTCGATTACTCGAATTTTTGTATAGGTTTGAACACAAGACAAGATGATAAAACTTTACCACTACTGTCAACTATTTCACGCTAAATTACTTACTGTATTTTCTTGGTAATATTATTGGAAAATTTGTGTGGGGGCCGTATAGTATTATTTATTAGGTATGAGCAATAATTTTAAATTTTCATTTATATAATTAAATTAATCTTAAAATTGTCACTGAGAATTTAAATTGTAGTAACTGCAAAAAAAAAAAATAAAAAAAATTGGAAATATCATATACGGGGACGGAGGAAGTCGTTAGACCTAGCCACACACTAACTATTTTTCCTAACAAATTTGACCCAAGGAGTTAGGTTCGTTGTTAATGTTGGTATTGGGCTTTAAGCCTTTTGGAACCAGTAAGTTTTATTTTTGGGCCTCCAAGGACCTTTATACGGATATGGATTGAGTAATGGCCCAGTGGGCTATGGTTGGGGGAAAAGTCTCATTTAAGCTTAAGGGTGACAACTTCAATTTCAAGATTTAAAATTGAGTTCGGGAAGATAAATTAAATTTCTTAAAAGCTAAATTTACTCATTTCGATCCAATGACTTATAATTGAGTTGTAAATATGTTTCAAGTTGATTCAAATTTAATAAACATTGGCATTGGAAATCCTTAATTAATTCGTGAAGTAACAAATAGAGAGAGAGAGAATATTTCATTGTTAGACCTACAAGCTAGTTACAAAGACGTTAATTTTATCCATAATTCTATTGGTTCCATGCATGGGCATGATCCACAGGTAGTAACCATGCACCCTAGCTAGATCGCTCCGTCTTCCTTCGCTATATATGCATGTATCAATCAATTGGGCAAAGGATCTTGGATTAAAAGCGCCGTTGTTGTTGATACGTGTCGTCAACACATTTAAAATAGTTTTTATATCGTTAGTATTTTTCAATAATAATTCATAAATTTTTATTATACTTAACACGTAAATTAAATTTCATATGATTAATGTGAACTAAATATTCATCA
>JAFEMH010007213.1:0-98216 GCA_022495995.1 Adenophora triphylla var. japonica
GGCGGCTCGTGTCCCTTCCGGCCGTATCCCTTGCCGGGACGGTCGATATTCCCTCACACAGCGGAGACCCGATTAGGCTAGGACACGTGTAGGTGTCAAATACGAAAGATGCCCCCTAGGGTGATCTCGTGCTTACCTCAACAAGCACCGTGGCATTACACTTATAAATAGAAGGCCTTTACCCCGCTTGGGCAAGAGTAAGTTCCATATACAATTGAGTAAGCTCTTTTACTCTCTAAACCTACACACACACACACTCCAAAGGTATTGAAAGCCTTATTACTTCGGTATTCTTACTCTCACCCGAGGGCACGAGTTGGAGTAACATCCAACTTTGACCTTAATCGGTGCCATTGTTTGTGTTGTGATCTAGGTGCATAAAACCACCAGAAATATATCCTAGCCGAGATATCCTTTGAACCGCTCCCTGACCCCAAAGGCCCGAAAAGGCGTCAATCGGTGGTTCCATTGCCCAAGGAAGCCCAGACTTTCTTTTCGTTTCTCGTTAAAAATCTTTTGTTTTCTCAAGGCACCTCACGTGTCCTAAACAAATTCGGTGCTTAGAAAGGCCTCTTCTATTTTACATCGACTAAGTTTTTCCCATTTAAAACTTTTGTTTTCGGTAGACACACCTCAGTAGTCCTAAACAACTGACCGTCAAAAGACACTTCTTTTCGATTATTTTATCGCCTTTACGAGACATGTCTCAAATTTCTCGGGAAAAATGCTTTGGTCATTTGACCATAGAGGAGGAGAACCCGAAGCCCGAACCACCTCCAGCAACAATAGGGAAAGGCCGAAACCAACTTGACTACGTTTTCCAACGAGAATGGGGGGCCCATTCTCGACCTCCAAAATCCTGACCCGGCTACAACGAGCTTCTCCACCGGATTAGCAAAGGGAAGCCCGTCTTTGAGAAAGCCCAAGCCCTACTAAACACTAGCCCAAAAATTCCCCAAGCTCGCATAAAAACACCAATCGGACCGCCCCACTTTTCCCAGACAAATCCACGAGAAGGAAGGAAATCCTAGCCTCCAAGTCAGCGGTCGCGGAGGCCGTAGCCCATCAACGACGCGGAGATGGAAATATTTGAAATAGAGGCCAATGGAGGGCTACGGTTCCCTCGAGGTCAGGTTTCCCAACGAGCTCACCGCTAACTCGCTTGCTAGTCAAGGCGTAGGGGCAAACCGGGTTGACCCAGCCCTTGACGCGGACGGCGGCCGAACGGAGCGTGGTGCATGTAGATGATAGCGAGGAAATGGGGGAAGAGGCACGATCAAATCGCCGTGCGAAGTCAGCTAGACCCATGGCTCCGGCCGAGAGAAGGCCGTGGCTCCACGAGCTAAAAGCAAAAAGTTGATGATCGAGAACCCGAGTTTGTGGAATTCATGCGAGAAGATGTGGGAAACCCATGGAAGGCCGCCCGAAGTGTGGCCGCACCATGGACGCCTTCGGCGATAAAATTGCGCGAGCACCGTCCGAGAAGAGCGAACCCCCGAGATGGACACCTATGACGGATCCAAAAATGCCAAGAGTCATATGGGAAGATTTGAGGAGCCGAGATGGCATTATTCTCCGCGGATGAGTCGATGATGTGCAAAGCTTTAGGCTGCGACCTTCAGCAGCAAGGCCCTATCTTGGATGCTAGCCCTCGAAGCCCCGGTGTATCCGGTCATTCGGTCGGTTCGAGTCCTCTTCCTCAATGCCTTTGCGGAGAGCGAGTGTGCCGCTAGACCGAGCAAGGTCTCGTCCGTGTCAAGCGGGCACCAAATGAGCCTACAAAAGATTATATCTCCCGGTTCGAAAGGTGAGGCGAGGAGATTGTGGACACTGGACGAGGGTGATATCGGACTATGTTTTGAGGGCGGCCTCGGTTCCTCCTTCCTCAAAAATGAATTTTGCCTCCAGCAAACCTAAATCGATGGAGGAAATGTATGAAAGGGCCTCGGCCATTGCCTCCGCCGAAGAGCCTAGTGTGCCCGCTCCCGAGCTTCTGCGAAAGAGAGGATAAGCCAAGTCCGGAGACCACCCCGAGCACACTCATACCAATAATCGGGGCAAAAACGGAGTAGGGGGTCAGAAAGGCTCAAAAAGGCCGTGGCGAAACGGTTACACGGAGCTCACCGACCCAAGGGTGGTGATCATGAAACCTCGAGACTTTCCTCCTCCTCCCCCATGGTTCGAAAGCCAAATGAGAGGAGTAGACTTAAATTACATGAGGTTTCACAATGACCACGGGCACGGGCGAGGATTGTTTCCAGCTGAAGCGAGTAATCCAGCGAGAAAATCAATAACGGGAGCTAACCAAGTGGGTTAAGGAAACAATCTGCCCCCAATAACAATGATCAGCGGCGGGCACGACACACGCGGGGACCGTACGGGAATGAAAGAGATAATAATGATGACAGATTTTGGGGACTATGACATTAACTTCATTGGGGAGGAACCTCCTCTAGTAGGCGATTATCCCTCCAAATTCGGACATTAGAGAAGGTTTTCTCCATCCCCGCACAGCTCCGGAGGAAGAGCGAGAAATTGGGTTCAAAAGGAGTGAACTTGCCTCCACCCTTTTTCATTCCACACTGACCACTCACCCTCGGAATGAGAATCAACCGGGCAAACATAGGCCGTGTGTTGGTAGATACTGGGTGCCCGCGACATACTATATTACCATACTTTGATTGGAATGAGAATGACGGAAGCACATCTCACTCCATATGCGGGCATGCTCGAAGGCTTCACAAACCATGTTGTAAGGGTAAAGGGGACGATCGTGTTTGACGTAGCTATTGGGGAAAAACCCATGCAGAAGACGGCCAAGATAACTTTCATGGTGAGTACGATCTTCCTTCCCAATACAATGCCATCCTCGGGGGTAGCGCTCGGGCCGAATTGGGAATAGTTGCGTCCGTCCCCCACCAAAGGGTGAAATTTAACACCCGGGCGGGGTTGCTACCATCAAGAACCAGCCAGGAGATTCCTCCGAGCACTTTGGAGGAAAAAAGGAAAGAACGAGAATGGCCGGACATCTGCCGCAGATAGAGGCGAGGACAAAATGATAGAGGGAAAGGGCGAGGACAAGTCAAAAAAGGGGAAAGCTCTTGCACTCCCGCCGCCACCCGTACCAATTGGCATGCTTTCTTTCCATTCCACAAGGTGGAGCTCAAGATGAGCCGAAAATCAAAGCGAGTTGGCTGCCCCTGTTGAGGGAGGTTATGTTGATCGAGGAATAGAGGGGAAATTGACCGTGATATCATATATTCAATGGCAACACTGACCGAAGCTCGGGTCAACCCCCCAACTATTGTCATTGACTCCTGCACAATCGTGAAATCAGCGACCTTCAACCTAACGACGAGCTCGAGGAGGTGGTAATCAATCCCAGCTTCCCCGAGCAAACGGTTAAGGTTGGGTGGAAATTCACAGCGAGGAAAGAAGGATACTTATTGAGTTCCTTAGAGCAAATTGCGATGTGTTCGCTTGGAGGGTGGAAGATATGCAAAGGCATCGGCGAGGACGTGATCCTCCATAAAATCAACGATGACCCCTCCTTCAAAAAAAAACATTCACGAAATCGAGATATTTCTCCCCGGAGAAAGAGATTGCCATCAAGGAAGAGGTGGAAAAGTTGCTAAAAGCGGGGATAATAAGGGAGATCTCCTACCCCAAATGGCTGGCCAATGTGGTCATGGTTAAGAAATCAATGGCAAATGGAGGATGTGCGTTGATTTCACCGATCTCAACAAGGCGTGCCCCAAAGATTGCTTCCTCTTCCTCGCATAGGACAGATTGGTGGATTCTATAGCCGGACACGAGTTCTAAGCTTCATTGATGCCTACTCCGGCTACCACCCAGATCCAGATGGCTCCCGAAGATGTCCGCTCTGTAGCCTTCTATTCTTTGCGGGCAAGACATCTTGTTCTATTTATGATGCCACTTTGGGCTAAAAATGCAGGAGCCACATATCAGCGCATGGTCAATCTGGTCTTTAAAAACCAACTAGGCAAAAATGCGGAGGCCTACATTGACGACATGGTCATAAAAACTAAGGAAAACTCCCACGAGCTCGATGTGGAGGAAACCTTCAAAAACTTGCGCCATAACGGCATGAAGCTAAACCCCTTAAGTGCGCTTTCGGGGTCAAGGCGGAGCAAGTTCCTCGGATTCATGGTCAACCAAAGAGGGATAGAGGCTAATCCGAGAGAAAATCCAGGCCCTATTAGACATGAAACCTCACACTGCGTGAAGGATGTACAAAAACTTCAATGGTCGCATCACCGCACTTGGCAGCTTCATCTCGCGGTCGGCGAGAGATGCCTCCCTTCTTCAAAACTCTCAAAGGGGGAAGAGAGGCTGATGAATTTACATGGAGCACCGAGTGCCATCGGGCTTTTTGAAGAAGTCAAGACATACCTCGGGCGACCGCTCTGCTACTCAGCTGACTCGGTGCCGAGAAGAGCTGCTTTTTACGTATTTAGTCAAGTATCGATCCGGGCAAAACGCGTGTACTGTTGTTCTTGTAAGGAGGAGAATAACTCCCAAAAAAAACCAGTTTATTATGTAAGTAAGGCCTTGTCCCGCGTAGAAGGGCGTTATCTTAATATAGAAAAGTTAGCTTACGCCTTGCTTGTATAGCCGCTCGAAAATTAAGAGCCTACTTTTACGCACATCCTATAAGCTGTACTAACCGAGGCCCCGCTTAGAAAGGTTTTACATAAACCGAGTCCTCGGGGAGAATGCTAGCTTGGTCTATAGAGCTCATGAGTTCCGGATCACCTACTCCCCGAGAAAGACAATCAAAGCGCGAGGCCTTAGTTGATTTTGTAGTAGAATCATCATTCAAATTGGCGGACAACGACCTCGGAAAAAGAAAGCGAGCGAGAAACGAAGATGACCCAAAAAGCCCGAGCACGAAATTGTTCAACCAAGGAGCGTCCAAGAGGTGTGGACTTTATATGTGGACGGCTCCGCGAGCAAGTTAATCGGTGGAGCGGGCATACTTCGGTGCACCTGCGGGGAGAAATTCATGAGGGCCTTGAGATTCAAGTTCGAGGCATCAAATAATCAGCTGAGTATGAAGCGATTATAGCGGGCATGGAACTGGCAAGAGACTTGGGAGTTCGAATATTGAGATCAATAGTGACTCTCAGCTCATAGTTAATCAAATTAGGGGGAGTATGATACTATCAACCCGGTACTAACTCGCATCTTGTGACCTCGCAAAAACCCTCATCAAAAATTTCACTTACTATGAGCTGAACCAAGTCATGAGAGAGGACAATGTGGAAGCTGACCTCCTCTCAAGAATAACCGAGCAAGAAATTGGTGAGTTGGAGACAAATTGCCGAGATTGAATTCACGGAGAGACTGCTATAGATCGGATACGAGATAAACAATATTGAGGATCAAGTAAGGGAATTTGGGTGGATGAAATGAAGGATTACATCGAGAAGCAAACCCTCCCGAGGACCCGGTAAAGGCTAGAGCCATCGAACGGTGTCCGCGAAATACCTCGTCCTCGATGGGGTGCTTTTCGGCGATCATTCACCAAGCCTTTACTAAGATGTGTTAAAACTCACATGGTCACCAACTTACTCTATGAGGTTCATGAAGGAGTTTGGGGCGGACATCCAGGTGCTCGCACCCTCTCAGACAAGATCAAGTTCCAAGGATTCTTTTGGCCCACAATGAGAAGGGATGCGCGGGAGTATGTTAGAAAATGTGACAAGTGCCGGAGATTTGCGGACATCCCTAGACTACCATCAACGGAAGCGAGACTTTGGTAGTACCATCGTGGCCGTTTGATACGTGGGGGATAGATCTTATTGGACCATTTCCAACCTTGCTAGAGGAAGCATCAAGTATCTTTGTGGTGGCCGTGGATTATTTTACGAAGTGGACGGAAGCAAAGGGCTTGGCCACTATTTCCGAGGATAACACTATCGGTTTGTCCACGACCACATCTATTGTCGATTTGGGGTTCCCGAGCAATAATTTCGAGATAATGGCACCCAATTCTCCGCGAAATTCAACTGCTTGAATGTGTGAGAATGAAGGTGCGGCACCGTAAGTCCGCGATTGCCTATCCTCGGGAAATGGTCAAGGCGAGGCCGCGAACAAGCTAGTCCTAAGCGCCTTAAAGAAAAAATTTGGAGGGCGAGGAGGACGTTGGTTGGATGAGCTCCGGATCGCATTATGGGTTGTCCGCACCACAATAAGAAATTCAACGGGAGAAACTCCGCTTCTCGCTCACGTATGGGTCGAGTGCAATGGCTCCGGTGGAGGTAGCCCTACCCTCGTACGAGTCACATACTTCGACGAGTCTCAAAACGAGGCAAACGAGAAGGTGTGACACTGACGATCTCGAAGGAAAGAGAATGCGGGCACATGAAAAAATGGTGAACTACAAACAAAAAGTGAAGAAGCACCATGATAAAGAGTAAATAAGAGGAGTTTTTCGGTTGGGAGACCGGGTACTCGGGAAGCGTAGAGGTCCAAGGGACCCAACCAGTTTCAACAAGTTGTCCCCGAATGGGAAGGTCCATATGAGGTCACAAAGATAGTCAAAGAGGGCACCTATATGTTGCGACCAAAGAGGGAGAAGAGCTTAAGCACGCACAGGAATAGCGACTCACCTTAAGAGATACTTCTTTTTGAAGTCTTTTGTAATTTTTTGGAAGGAGTATAGACTATATATATATAAGGGAGAAGTTATCATCATATTTTGATGCAAAAATCAATTCCCACTGGCCTCAAAAGCTAAGGTGGATGCCCGCGTGCGGATGCCGGTAAGTTAGCCAACATATGAGCTCCTGCTTACGATGCGCAAAGATCTAAGGATCCGCATGCCTATATATGTACAAAGATCCATTACGATCCGTATTATGATCGCGGGGAGGACTCTCTCTGCTCGCGTGACACCACAAAAATAAAGTGGATATAGATGAACGTAGGTACAAAGGCCATGATGCCGTGCTACGGACTCTAGTGAGGGACAATGACTGAAGTCCTGACCCACTAATTGCGCGAAAGGACCTCGTTAGGGCCGTTACTCGCATGCTGTATGTGACAAAGGCCTACATATAAGCCCGTTCACCGGATCGCCACGAGACCCTCACGAAAAACCTTAGGGAGTTTTGAATAAAGGGTCAAATAAGTGAGAACCTCCAATAAGGGGATACGGATGCCGGGGTTAAAGTGGCCTCTATGCTAAAATATGCTCCTACCTTTACATTTGCGCGGACAATAGCCTCACGGCCACCTTACGCATGCCCTATGAAAGTATGCTTGCCTTGGCTACTTTTGACTTACACCACGGCTCGCAAGGTGGGAATAAGTGTAAATGGATGAGAGTGATCAAACTAGTTTAACAAAGCCAAATAGGACAAGCTGGGGTCAAGACCCCTAACTTTGCCACAAGGCTAAACAAACGCGATCATAGAAGAATAAGGCTGGCTCTCACAAAAAAACCTAAGGGTTTTGAATAAAGAGTTAGGAAAACTCAAAAAAGTCTGGCAAAGTGCCTACTAAGCTTCTGCCCGCAGAAGGAGAGTATAAAATTAATTGCAAGTCAAAAACGCTGGAAAAAGTAAGAGGCAAGAATGCAAGTATTAAGGTGCTCGAAAATTGCCAAACTACTCAAAATAGCCTACGAGACAAGCAATTAAGATAAAATTAAAGGAGCCGAGTTGAGAAAAATGATTCTATTTATGATAAGAAAGTATTTACAAATTCCTACACTATTACAAAAAAGAGATCCTAGTCTACTACAACAAGAAAAAGCAAAAATCCTACACTAAGGGAGCATTCTCCTTGGGCTCCTCGATGACCGCTCGGCTCCTCGGTGGCCGCACCCCTGTGCCCGCCGGAGTCCGGAGTTGGGAAGGCGGCCGGTCTCGGTCGCCTCGGTGGTAGGAGCGGCTTGTTGTGCTCGGCGGAGGCTGGAGTGGGAGGCTGCCGCTTGGGAATAGATCTCCAAGGGTGGCCCCACAGAAGAACTGAGCCGGGGCATCCCCCAAGGATAAAGGGTTGTCCCCAAGCGCGAGCATCCAGTTCGGAGATCGGTCAGGCGGTCACTTCGGCCACCGGAGAGCAGAGAGGCGCGGCGAGAGATCCAAACCCTTGACCTCTTCCTCGGACGGAGGAACTAGCGCATGCCCGGGCACACACTCCGCGTCGAGTAGCAACCGGTGAGCCGATTACGGCCAAGCTGGCTGCACGGAGAACATGCCCGTGGCCGCGAAGTTCCGGATACGTGTCCGGACACACCGCCTCATACTTGGGCCAAGCACTCCGCGGTGAAGCGGGTCGAGTTCTTATACTCCTCGACAGCTTCTTCGCGAGCCTCGGCCGGCATCCTCTCCCTCTCCGGCTCAAAGCTGCGTAAAGGGGTAGCGGTTTCTCGGAGAGCTCATTGCGCCTTAGCCTCCGTGAGTTTGGCCGACTCCTCCGCGGCTCCCGACTTGGTTGCGAGCTCTTCATTTCTTTGCTCGAAGCTTGGTCTTGTGCCCGCGGAGCTCATTCCGGCCCGACCCTTTGCCTTTTCTAGGCTCTTCTCCGGCTCGGTCACCCGCTCCTGGAAGCCCTTCGAGATCGGACTCCTTGGTCGCGAACTCCTTTTCCTTGGCATCCGGGGAGGGAGCTCAGTACCCACGCTTCTCCCGGGCTGCTCCGGCTGCGGAGTTTGCCCGCCATGTCCTTGGTGTTCTTTGGCAAGCTCGGGATGACAGTACAGCCGTCGCAGTCTCCCGGAGCCTCATGGCCTCTGTTGCCCACCTGCGAGGAAGAAAGTCGGAGTTAGGTGGAAAATCGAGGCTAAGTGAGGAAGCCAGAAGAAGGTCCCTACCTCGGTAAGTGGCAACCCCAATATCCCCATCAAGGCCGACGGGTTCTCCTTCTCGGCCACACGGTGGTAGAAATCGAGAAAGAGCACATTGATCGCCCCAATGCCCACGGGAATTTTGGGCGGACCGGGCATATAAGTCTACCCCGGTAATGGCGGGCACATCCCCCTTTGCTTCCTTTTCTCCCATTGCCTCCTCGCGGGTGGCCAGGAGAAATCGGATAAGCCACCGAACATATTGTCCCCGCGGCGGAGGGAGCAGTGGTAGTGGTAGTGGCAGCAGCTGGAGGGCTACGGGTAGAGGTATCCCCCACTTTCTGGGTCTTGGAGGACCTCTCCCTGTGCGCCAGATCCGCATCTCTCTCAGGTCTCTTCTTGGATTGCTCCTGGTTATGCCCGGAGGCAATAGTGCGGCCAGGAGATGATGCCCGGACAGCAGTGGGTGGTGGAGGACCCCGGGGAGGTGGAGGCAGATTCCCGGTTTTCAGAATGACTAGTGTGACCCCCGTGCGATGCACGGACAGTTACTAACGAATAACTGATCGAAATAGAAAAAAATACAAAAGAAAATAGAGATATTTGTGTAAATTGTAAAACAATTCTTTAAAGGTCACCAAAATAAATGTAGTGTTACATCAGTGCGATGCATGAGGAGTTATTGATGATTAAAAAGATGAAAATTTAAATAAAATGACTAAATGAGAGAAATATTTTTATAGGAAAAACACAGCTTCAAATTATTTGACGAAATTAATAATTGAAATTATTATTTCTTAACAAATTGATTAGTATCATTATGTATTAGTTTTGTAAAATAAATCTAACTTTTTAAATAAACATTTTAAAAATATAAAATATTATATATATATATATATATATATATATATATATATATATATATATATATATATATATATATATATATATATATATATATATATATATATATATATAATATTATATATATATGAACGGAGCCAACGAAGCGAAAATAGTTATGGCAAGTTAAGCAACCATTTAGTACTCCATTGTAATTGTATGACTATTATCAATAGGAGTACCTATTTAAATTTAGCAGAAGAAGAAAAAATTATAGAAATTAGAAAATAATATGTCATATTTATTTAGATTAACTTCATCATGAACATAATAATGATATTTATTTTCAATTTAACTTATTTAATTTTGAGACGCTAAATAAAAATCCTATACCCCACCACTTTTATTTAGAAAAATTGAATAAAATAAATTGTTTGATGTATCGAACTACAATAATTTTCAAGCCCGATATTCGTCTTTATAAAGACACAATTTTGTTAGACGAATAGAAAAATCGACAAATTTATTAATACTTTATTTACGATGCGTCAAAGAATTTTTTTTTAAAAAAAAATAAATAAATTATTTGATGTATCGACAGAATTATAAAAATTAGAAAACAATATGTTATATTTATTTACATTAACTCATAATGAACATAATAATGATATTTATTTTCAATGTAAATTATTTAATTTTGAGAAGAAAAATCAAAATCATATAAACCACGACTTTTATTTAGAAAAATCGAACTAAATAAGTTGTTTGATATATCGAACTAAAATAATTTTCAAGCCGATATTCATCTTTATTGATACACAATATTACGAGACGAATAGAAAAGTAGACAAATTTATTAATACTTTATTTCCTATGCGTCAAAGATTTTTAAAAAAAAATAAAATAAATTGTTTGATGTATCGAACTAAAAGAAACCCAATAATCATATTACCACATCCCAATAACCCACATTCAACACCCTTTCAACTCATCATCCTATACACTATCACTTTTAATTTATTTTATATCTTCATTTTTATGATTAGTAAAATTATTATTATCATTTTTAATTAAAAAATATTTCACACTTAAATCATTTTCACTAAAAAGATATTGACAAATTAAGAAGGAAAATTAACAAAGTATAATTAATATAAGAAATTTATATTTAAAAAGAGGGGTTTTTTTACGTGTCAAAATCAAATAAAAATACTCTATAGTTATAGATAAAAATAATTATTATTTTTGGTGTAAAAGTATTTCATTATACATTTCCAAATACATTTTTATATTTGCCAAAAAAAGTAATTCAATTCAAAAATGAGCAAATATTTTTAAAAATAATACTACTTCATTCGCCTCTGCAATTAATGTTTGTAATGTTAGTGTCTTTGTCTCAAAATAATACATTAATTTTTAAGACGAAAAAAGTAGTATTAATTTTTAAAATGTTCATTGAGACGAAAGAAGCAATGTTCATTTTTTTTGGACATATAAAAAAATTCTACTTTTTAAAAAAAAAAATTCCTTCAATTAAAAAATGAATATTACTTTAATCCCATAATTAATACTACTTTCTATATCCAAACAAAAAAATTTGCTTCATTTGCCTTAATGAATTACTTTTCTCAAAAATTAATATTTATTTTCTGAAATGAAGCCACGAACATTATAAACATTAAAAAAATTATTTCACACTTAAATCATTTTCACTAAAAAGATATTGAAAAATTAAAAATGAAAATTAACAAAGTATAATTAAGATAAGAAATTTATATTTAAAAAAGAGGGATTTTTTTTCTGTGTCCAAATCAAATAAAAATAGTCTATATTTATAGATAAAAAAAATTTATGACTTTTGGTGTAAAAGTCTTTCATTATACATTTCCAAATTCATTGTTATATTGGCCAAAAAATTTAATTCAATTAAAAAATGAGCAAATATTTTTAAAAATAATACTACTTAATTCACCGCTGCAATTAATGTTTGTAATGTTAGTGTCTTCGTCTCAAAAAAGTACATTAAATTTTTAGAAGAATAAAGTAGTATTATTTTTTAAAATGTTCATTGCGACGAAAGAAGCAATGTTCATTTTTTTTTGGACATATAAAAAAATTCGACTTTTTTACAAAAAACATTCCTTCAATTCAAAAATGAATATTACTTTCATCCCATAATTAATACTACTTTCTATTTCCAATAAAAAAAATTGCTTCCTTTGACTCAATTAATTATTTGTCTCAAAAATTAATATTTCTTTTATGATACGAACATTATAAACATTAATTTTTACAAAATAATACTACTTCGGTAAAAAATAAATGACTATATTCGTCCCATGGAATATTTTTAAAATAGTAATTAGTATGTTTAAAAAATTAATGTCAAATTTTGAAACGAAGGAACGAAAATTAAAAACATTAATTTTTTAGGCAAATGAAGCAGTACTAATATTCATATTAGTAAAATTATGATTATTATTATAATCATTTATAATAAAAAAATATACTTCACATTTAATTAATTTTCCCAAATTAGATATTGAGAAATTAAAAAGAAAAATAAAGAAAGGATAATTAGGAAATTAATATTTAAAAATGAGGGTTTTTTTTTTGTGTCCAAATTAAATGAAATTAGTCTCTAATTAAAGAGGAAAAAAAATTATGAATTTTGGTGTAAAAATTTAAAAAAAAAAATTTTTTTTTTTATAAAAAAACTGAGGTCGAAAAAAGGGGAGGAAAATTAAAAATATGGAAATGATCCGGCGAATGAGATAGCGACACGTGTCGCGTTTAAAAAAAAAAAAAAAAAACCAAACGCGTACACGCGCCTTTGTCGCGCGTGTACGACACGCGCCGCACGTCCCCTCCAATCGAGCGGCCACGTCATCCGGGGTAACTAAAACCTCAAGTTTGCCACCGCATAAAATGACTAAATTGCCCTTGGTTTGGGCGGGCTTTTGAGACGATCCTCCTTTTATATATAGATAGATTCTGGGAGCAGGTAGAGGCTCCCCAGTTTTCCTGCTCGCAACAGGCACAGTCTTGTCTTTTGTGGGAACCCCTCCCATCTCATTCTGCCTCTTCAGGGCAGCTTCCTTGTTGGCCTTCATGTTCTTGGCCTTCAGTTGAGCAGCGCTTAGAGGAGGAGCCATCAGAAATTGTACACGTCCGGATCTACTCTGGAGGGAAAGAAAAATGGTTAGCAAAGCAGTTCAAAAAATCAAAAGCAAAGTAAATTGGCAAACAGTTTCATAAAGGAATCAGAGACCAATTATTTCGGGGGGATCGCACTCAGCGCCCAGCATACAGGTCTTACAATCTGCCTCGAACTGGTAATGTTCGTGCACCCGCCAATCAGGGTCGCGGGGCAAAGGCTCTATCACTACTCTGGGGGCATGTGGGGCGCCCTCCCTGCGAGGAGCCACCCCCGAGTAGATCAGTAAGGGCTCATCTTCCACTATGGCGCCCACGTCATATACGGGCTCCTCCCCGCTTTCCAAGTAGAGGGTCAGATGCCTCTACGGCGGTGACGCAGTGCATCGGCTGAGGAAGGGTCCGGATATTTGCTAGCGGCCACCTTCATAGGGACAGGGTGTGAAGGTTTGGAAAAGGGCCATCCGAATCTAGACTCAATCACCAGGATATCCCTCTGGTTCCATTGGTCAAACTTGTTGGAGGGAGGAGAGAAGGTCCTGGTAGAGTAGTTCCTAGCCTTCAGGCTCAGAATGCCGCGGCTAATTTGGTTCTGATAGTAAGCGTAGAGCCCAGCAATGGTAGGTTCATAACCCATGAATCTGCACAGCTGCATGAAGGAGGCAGTGGCCGGATGGCATTGGGAGTCGGGTGCGTAGAGCGAGCAGGAATTGAACTCCATAAAGAAATAGAAGAAGGGGTCCAGGGGCAGACCTCGATCCGTTCTCAAGCTGGGCCCCATAAAAAATGCAGCCCTATTGTCCTCGCGAACATCGCCCTCTTGTCTCTCGGCGCAGTTTATCCTTATCCTTCAAATGTATATGTCCTAAGGTGCGGACACGGTAGGCGTTGCGGTCCACGTTATAAACCTCATAAATGTCCTCCTCCCAGTCAATGGTGGCCACCTCCTTGGCCTTCTTACGGCCACGACCAGGATTCACATCCCTACCGGCCTCTTGCCTTTGTTCCGGGCAGGGGCCACAATCTCTTCCTCCTCCTCGGAGTCAGAGCTCTCGAAGGCATCCACGATATTGGTGGTCTCAGCAGCCTTCTTGGAGGTCCCCGCTGCCCTCCTATCCCCCTCTCCGTGGTCATCATCTTCGGTCTTCGAGCTCGAGGAGCCAAAGAGACCGGTGGGGTCATCACGGGCAGGGGCCACCTCCGATTCAACTTCACCAGCCCCAGTCACCTCAAAATCAAGGGGGTCAAGTTCCTCGCTGCCTGCTCACCTCGGTGTCCCGCCACAGGGGCCGCGGGCACAACGGGGGGAAAGATGGTCCTTATGGGCAGAACATCTAAAGGGTCATTCAGGTCCATGCCCGGTGCCCGCGCATCATTGGTTTGTTCAGGATCCATCAGTTCACACTTTTCCCAGTCACAAACTACTTCGGGGACGCGAATCGCTCTCCTCACTAGTTCAATGACGTTCAGAGCCGAGCCTCTCTCGCGGGGAAACCTGCACAAAACCCCCATCACAAAATTTCTCAGCCTACTGGTATCCCCCAACACCAAAACATCACCGTTCCTTTTTACCCTTTTATCCTTGGCCTCCCACAACCGGGGTGGGACAAAAGGCCCCCATTGGGATTTTTCGCAGAAATACTGGAAGCACTCAAGGGATAATCTAAGCCACCCATGGCCTACCTTCCTAAATATCCCCCCTGTCCGTTTACAAACAGCAAACAGATCTGGAGTGCTCCCATCTCCTAACTCTAGGGGACGGCGGGGTCCAAACTCTCGAGTGCTCATTGTTCAGAAACCAAGAAAAGAAAAATAGAGGGAGATGAAGAAGAAAAAGCACCTAACAATTACTTACGAGAGAAAGATTGAGAGGTGGATTCGGAGAACGGTTGCACAAGAATTCGCAGCAAGATTTCTCTCTCAAAAGCTCTCTGAAGGTTTGGAAACGGTAAAAAGGGTTTGAGGTTTAAGGGTTTGGTATTTATAAGGCCTACCTATACGGGTTAACCCGTTAACCCGTATTAATTAGCCCACAAATCCAACCTCGGACCATGAACCGTTTCCAACGTTTGAAAATTCGAAAAATTAAATACCCTTTGCATTTATTGCCCCCCTTGGATGAGCGACACGTACCCCTGACGTACCACTAACCCGTCTTTTCATCGCCAGGGCCCACTGCAACCGGGAGGCACGCCACGAAGGGACTACGTGTCACTCACCGGTGCCTCCCGAACGTTCCACTTTGGCCCGTAGGGCCAAGCAACAAACAAGGAAAACGCTAACACCGGTGCTCGCGCGAGGAGCATTGAGGCGAGACCGAGCTTCTAGTAGCTCCTCACTCGAGACCATAAATAATCACACTTGGAGCTAGGGGCCATTGATGAGCCCGGATCTCTTGGACCAGGGCCCGCGCTCGGTCTTGTCCAAGGAACCGGTGACGTGGCGGTTCCTAGACCGGCTTGGAGGGAAGACCGCGGACAAAATAGGCCACTGTGGTCAAGACCGTGTCCCTCCTCGGTTCGTCCCCGTCGAGGACCACTTGGAACCCCACTGCTGGATGCGTGCCCGCATGAGTCATGCCCGCATCAACCGTGCTCGCGCCATATATCTTTGGCCGCGGGCACGACGATTGGCTGCGGGCGCATCTTCTTCCCGGTTAATGTCAAGCCTTGCTGAGCAAGTTAGCTTACTGGCTTTGACGGGCCACTTCCGCTCCCCATCACGCATTCAATGCGGCTCGGTCAGCGCCTACTATTCCATTTAATGCAATAAGCCGACTCACGGCTCATGTCCCTTCGGCCATGTCCCTTGGACGGCCAATGTTCCCTCCCGACAGACCAATTAGGCTGGACACGTGTAGGCGGTCAAATACCAAAGTGCCCCCAGTGGTGATCTCGTCGCTTACCTCAACAAGCACCGTGGCATTGCTATAAATAGAAGGCCTTTACCCCTTGGGCAAGGTAAGTTCCATATACAATTGAGTAAGCTCTTTTTACTCTCTAAACCTACACACACACACTCGAAAGGTATTCAAAGCCTTATTACTCGGTATTCTTACTCACACTTCCGAGGGCCCTGAGCCTGGACTAACATCCAACTTTTGACCACCCGGTGCTTGTTTGTGTTGTGATCTAGGTACATAAAACCACCAAATATATCCTAGCCAGATATCCTTGAACCGCTCCTGACCCCAAAAGCTGTGGCGTCATCAGTGTTAGTAATTCAAATGTTAATATAAATTATAAAAATAAAAAAACGGGCCAAACGAAAATTGGGCAAACGGGCTTTGGAAGCCCACGGGCTTGACCCGCCCGTCGACCCAATATTAAAGCCTGGCCTGTACCGTAACAAAGGCGGGCCGGACCACGGGCTTGTCCACGGGCTGCGGGCTTCGTGCCTAACGGGCTGCGGGCCTCTTTTTTGTCCACGGGCTAAGGCCCAAAATGGCCTTCATCAGTTTCTGTGCAAGGAGGTAAAATGGGACGGAGGGAGTACAAGGTTATTAGCCTATAATGCTAGCCTAATTTTTTAAGAGACTTTTACCAATAAGTCCTTGACATAGGGTGAAATTTGCCAATAAAAACAGGCATTTTTAAAATTCGCCAAAAAGTCCCTCCACTAATGAAATAACTACACTCGTATTCCCAACCTCCTCTCATACACAACAAAAATTCGGCGTATTCTCACAGTCCGATCCAATCATAGTACTGATCCAAGATAATAAACCCAACATTAACTATTACCACTGTCATAGCAACGCCTCCTACCCAAGCCTTGATTTGTCCCCTAACAATTCGCCTTCTCATAAAAATTATTTTATTTAAAATCAGGTTAAAATGTTATCTTTCATAATTATAAATGTGCTTGATAGTATTTACTTTAGATTTAGGGAATTAATTTACTAAAAAATAGTTTCTTTAAATTAATGCATCTAAATAAATCTTTTTTATTCTATTTTTCCATTAAAAATGATCAATAGCTCAGAATTACACATTAACAAATTTAGGAAAAACATATTTTCCTATTTAACATCACAGAGACCAGAGGCATCATCACAGAACCCATCTCGATCGAGCAGTTTCTGAGGCGGAGCACTTAACAATGGCGAAGATGGAGAGCCATACGCGTTACGTCTACTATTTCCACAACCCAAGCTTGTCCTCGTACTAACTCCCGTTACCGGATTTGTTCCACTAGCATACTTGCAAAGCGCCTGCATCCATATTCAAAATCCCAACTTTAAAAACATGTACAAACACAAATGCAGACAATTATATGTACAAAAAATTGACAACCTAGTATTACAAGAATGTTCCATTATGTGTGGGGTCCCAGACGTTTGTATATAGATTACTAAGTACCGAAAGCACGTGCATATTCAAATCCCAACTTTAAAATATGTACATGCAAACACAAATGCAGACGCTTATATATATATAAAAGGATAACCTAGCTAGTATTACAAGAATTTCCATTATTTGTGGTGTCCCAAACATTTGTATATAAAAGTATATAATACTTTTATATACAAATGTTTGGGACACCACATATAAAAGTATTATATAAAATCATCAGGCTTTGGCCTGGTGGTCAGAGCTCATGGCTTTCAACTTAGAGGTCATGAGTTCGATCCCCCCAGAAGTTAGAGAGAAGACTTTCTCTCCCTAGGATTTCCTAAACGCTTCTGTGTGTGTGTGTAAAAAAAAATTAAAAAAAAAAAAGCATTATATAAGGTTCTACTGTGCGTGGGGTCCAGGACACAACACAGACGTTTGTATGCACAAAATAAGTATCGAAAGGGAATGCACCTGTTTTTGTGAAAGGTCTAAAACTGCATCACTAAAGTCGGCACCTTGAATAACAGCACCACCAAGGTCGCTTCGGGTCAGTACTGTTCTAGAAAGAACCGCATTCGTGAGATTTGCTTCGTTCAAAACCTAGTACAAATGTACCGAAAATGTTCTTTCTTTCTTTAGAAATAACTAGGAAAATGTAATATTTAAAGGCTAAAATCTTGTAAAAAATTAGTTTTTTCATAACATAAGAAAAAAACTATTTTTTTCATAATAACATAAGAAAAAAACTAGTTTTAAAGCACTAAGTCTAACTAATAAAAGTGATGAACAGTTCTGAAAAACTAATTTTTTTAAATATTTTAAAAAAAATTATTTTTTCACAAGAGTTACTCTATTTAAAGCTTAGCGGGTAAATTTTAAGATTCTTATTTTCCTTTCTTTTTAGTCTATCTCAATTTAAGGTTAGTTGATTTATTATTTACAATAGATAATGAGACCCATTTATCATCCTCATAACAAAATCTCTGTACCCACTTTCTCTCTACTATTTTACTTTTGATACTTATAACATTTATTTTTTTTCTTAATTTCCATGATGAGTCAAACTAAAAATATTAAATTGAGACAGTGGGAGAAGCGTCCCAGCCCACCACAGCCCAATCCAATGAAATTAGGCCCAAACGCAAAGGCGGCAGACAAACGCTCCAATCCCTAATCTTTCCTTTCTTTAATGTGTTTCAACTTTGAGTGAACAAGAAAAAGGCGGCAACAAGTTTTTTTCTTTTCCGTACCGGAAAGGTAAAAATTCTTTCTTGTTTTACTCTTTCTTAAATTCAGACTTATTTTTTTATCATTTTTTCTTGTTAATTTTCAGCCGTTCTATCATACCCTGAATTGGTTTCTGTATAATTGTATATCTTGTTCTAATTGATTTCAGGTATACATTTTCTTGATTCTGAGAAATTCCATTAGTACATTGATTTGTGTGTGTGTGTGTGTCTGATTATGAGAAATTCCATTAGTACATCGATTGCGTGAAATCTGTGATTTATTATTGCTTTTTCGTCTTTTAAATTTCGCCAAAGTTCTTGATGTGTTGTTTATATGTTGTAGGAGTTATAATTGGTGAAAAACCGAGACTAGTTTGCCCCATTGAAGGTTCAAAGACTTGAGATAACTTCAATCACTATTTGTGATTCTCAAGACTAAGTGATGAAGATGAAACCATCAGGACATGTTGATTTGGCTTCTACGACTAGTAGTCCATTTAAGTGGAAAGTTCGAAAATTGTCTTCAATTCGTGACTTCCCCAAATCATTCCAGCCAGCCCAGATGCATATCTCTAATTTATCAACAGACAAATCATCGGATTCTGTTGATGTAATGATGGTAATAAATGATCAAGATATTGGGTCACAAGAAAAGGTAGTCGATGTTGGAAAGGCTGTCTTGAAACCAGATGTATTGGAAAGCGAGGAGGTCAAGGCAAGAGTTGACTTTAATCCGGTGGAGCCAGTTGAATTTGGTATAGACCTCACATTGGGTTCCGATGATGCAACCGATGGGTATGATGAGAATGGGTCTTTGAGGATTGGGCTTTATCCTCCGCCTAAACAAAGGAATGTGCCTGTGGTTCGCGATTTCCCTTTGGCATTAAAGAAATTTAGTGAACAAGTCAATCAATTTGAGAACAATATAGAGGATGATATTCAGTCCATGGAAAGTTTAATGAATGATCATACGGATTGTTTTCTTGACCACCCGGAAGAGGAATCTGACATGTTGGAGTCCGTCCCAATGGTGTTTGAGCAATTAAGCGGACAAGCTGATCAGGAGATAAATGGACCTCTAGCATATGAGGATGATGTTTATGAGGAGGAAAGTTTGATAAATGCAGATATTCTTGGTCAGAAAAATAATGCCTTTGAAGTGAATGATGGGCTAGATTCACTGGTTACTTATGATCAGGAAGTAACTGAAAAGCAAGATGGCACCGATTTAACTGGCTTTAGGAGTAATAAAGCTTTAAATATTCCTAGAAGAAGGGTATCTGCTGTAAGATGCTTTCCTCCAGGATGTGGGAGAAATGCTTTGCGTCTTAGTGAGGAAGAGCTCAAGAAAGCCATAGCTGAGTCAAAGAACCATTGTTTATCTTGCAGTTCTACTAAGATAGAGGAGCCCCTCGTGGACGAGGAGATTGAGCAGGAAGATGATGACGATGTTAATGTGGAGGAAGAAGAGGAAATTGTGGATGAAGTCGGAGAGGAAGAGGAGGGAAATGAAGAAATGGTAGAAAAACAAGAGGAGATTGTGGATGAAGTCGAAGAGGAACATGAGGGAAATGAAGAAATGGTAGAAAAACAAGAGGAGTGGGATGAGGTGGTGGTGGAGGAAGAAGAAGAGGAGATGGTGGAGGACAATTTTGGAATTACTGATCATAAAGGAGAAACAATGGAAGCAAAGGTTGAAGGACAGAGGGAAGTTGTTATAGCTTTGAGGGCATCAAGATTTTCATCAACAGAGAATGCAAGGGCAAATATTTCAGCAAAAAGAAAGTCATTTGCGAATGCAGAAGAGGAGATGGTGGAGAAAGAAGAGAAAGAGGTGATGGAGGAAAAGGAGGAGGCTGTAATGACTGTTGGTAAAGAAGAAATGACGAAAGCTAAGTTACAAGGAGAGAGGATGGTTGTTATAGCTTTAAGGGCATCAAGATGTCAATCAACAGAGAATGCAAGTGCTAAGCAAGGGGAGCCGAGAATGGTTGTGCAAGGATTGATGGCTTCATCTCAATGTATATGGAGAAATAATGCAAGGAAAAAGGTACGCAAATAGAGATGCAGGACGCAAGTATAGTTTCTTTTTTAGGAAAATATTTATCACCAACACATATTACGCATATAGTTTCGGCTTTCTTAATACATTTATGCGTTGAAATTTTTAGCAAGATAATATAATATCTAGAGATGAATTATTGTTTTTACCTGTGAAATTGGCCTTGTATGCAACTGCTTTCTCAAGATATGCCCCGTTGAATGTTGAACCACTGAAATCCGATTCCCTCATATCAGCAGAAGTAAAATTTGCTCTCCTGTTTCACAAAATTACAAACACATCTTGAATTGTCAACAAAACCGTAAAAAAAATAAATACTGCACCTCTATTTTCACTATGCCCGAGTCCAGTTCAAAACTTTGTACGAAATCAATGTAACAAACATAATTATTCATAGAATTCCATAGCTATTGAAAGAGATTGATCCCCCACACAAATTTGATTTTTGTGTCTATATTTAGCATTTCTTGACAGATAGATTTTATGTTGATGCAATTATTGTTGTTATATCAAATGGTCGATGATTTATTACCTGAAATTCTCGTTCGTATGAACTGCCTTCCTGGGCATGAAAAAATATACAATAAAATCAAAGTTCAGAAATAATCAAGAAATAGAAAATGATTCTATGTTTGAATCAAAACAAGTACTGCCTTTAAATGAATAACCAAAAACTATTCAAAACAAATTTAAAAAAAAGTTGGTCATTCATTTTGGGACGGGGATTATAATTAAGAGTCTTGAACTTAATTGAGGCAGCCAGTAATTTGACCTGAGGTCTGCAGAACCATACTGAGCAGCAGATCCAATCCCAAACTCGCCTCGAGTTTCTGCTTCGTACTTATTAAGGTCTGCTAAAGCCGACATGTCCGAGCTAAAAGTGATCACTGCAGCTGCCAATGCTGTGGAAAGCACAGTCTTCCACTTTTTTGGCTCTGCATTATCAAAACATAGATATATTTAGTTTCTTGGAATTGCCCATTTGAGGCGAGTTTTAACTGATGATCTGACAAAAACCAATACAAACCCACGATTTATCTATCGATATAGGGATTGATTCGAAGAAAAAAGATTAGTAATATATTAAGTTGAAGAATTAGAGGTGTCAAGATACCATTTTTAATGGTTTGACCACTTTGACTTGGTTGATGTAATTGGCAGACAATTGAGGGAGAATTGGTAGGTCTAAAGGAGGAAGAGGAAGGGGATGAATTTTTTATGGATTTGAAATTTGGAAGGGAAATTGAGCTGAGAGCCATTTTTGTTTTTGGGTTTTTGTAAATGGATATATGAATGGATAGAGACTCAGAAATTGAGCATGTTTTTGGAGATGGGAGAGAATGGATTGGGGGTGTGAGTTGCACGTGCGGTCTTTTTCTTCTGAGCCACAAATGTTGGGGGTGGAGGGATTGGTTGATATTAGCACACGCTGGTTTTTCTTTGTCACATAATAGATATTCTTTGGTTTGGATATGGGCCGGTGCTGTCGGAACGGCTCGCACTTCATCTCGTTTGTTTATTCTGATGTCAACGATTCATATCAAGGGGTCTCATTAAGACTATTTTAGACATTTTGCTCAACTCCGTTTTGATAAAATCTTTTTTTATGTCTGCCTAATCTGAACCGTCTGAACTTTCTCCGATACATCGACCCTGGATTCTAAAGTCCAGGAAAGGTGCCTTTTAGGCTGACCACGCAGTCGGACGAGATTCTCATCGAGATTGGGTTGGTCATCATTTTACTTTCTTGCTTGATGTAGTTGCTTATCCTTCAATATGAGATTTTCATCGAGATTAGGTTGGTCATTAGTGTACTTTCTTGCTTGATATAGTTGCTTATACTTCAATCCCATCTGTGTATTAGTGAAAGTGGAATCCTCAAAGAAAGCCAACGCGTGAGTTTGGTGCTCCCACTCAAATCTTGGTGCTTAATGAGCTCCCGATTCCTTCTTCTCGTGGGAGCAAGGCTAAAACTTGTCTTGCTCAACTTTGTGCCCTTCTTCTCGTGGGAGCAAGGCTAAAACTTGTCTTGCTCAACTTTGTGCATCTCGTCCGTTCTTTCAGCTTGTTCTGCATCGCATCTCAATCGTCTTTACTGTACTGCACTGGCCTCAAATCCCTTTGTACTGCACTGGCCTTAAATCCATTTGTTAATTTTAATGACTAAATTGGCCTAAAATTTAAAGGTGGCATGTGTTATTGTTGGAATAACTATTACACAATAATAGAAAATTGTAGAAAACTAAATAAAACAAAATTACACAAAAGAAAAGATAAGGAAAAAGATTTGTCGAGGAATCCGAGTCGTGTGAAATCACACTCTCCTTAAGACAAATTACGCCCCCTCACCACGTTGTGCTTGAGTTGTTACGGAACGCTTGCCTCCCAGGATGAAACGGAGTAACCGGACGGTGGTTGCACAAGAATACCTCCGCGCGAAGTCGATGCTTGAGCTTTATCACCACAAATGCAATGCAAGGAGGCCAAGGAAAATATTTGTTCAATATGCAACAAGAGGAAGAGGAGAGGAATTACGGAAAATCTGTGTGTCTCTCTCTTGTTGTGTTCTTGCCATTATATAATCCAGTAGATAACGAAAATTAAACCATGTTTTAATTTTCTTAATTAATACAATTATTTTAACATAATTGCATAATTATTTGGCTCATAAACTCCCTTTGATCAGCTTATATGGCTGTTGAAATTACACATTCATTAACAGCCTTTTGAGCTGTTACAAAACATGGTAAAATCATTTTTCCCGTACAGCCACTGGAGCCCGCCTCGGGGAACGCGAGGCGCCCGCCTCAAAGAGTTTCTATGGCCAGCTCCTCTACTGACTTCCATGCGGCCGCCTCGGACAGCTTCAGGCGCCCGCCTCGGAGTCTTGCCAATGGCCTGCACCTTCTGGAGTCGAGGCGCCCGCCTCACCTCCAGAAAAATTGGGTCAAGTTTTTGGAAAAAAAAAATGTAAAAAGTGGGCTCGCGCGGACAGGCTATTTCGGAGCTACATTCGTGTCCGCAGGCACATGAGTTCGGTAGTCCGAAGCCTATTTCGGTCCATGATTTGCACCCACTGCGCACTGTGCGCGAGAGAGCCTCTATGTACCACAATCTTACTCCCTACCAAAGTGTAGGAGTATTTAAACTTAACCACTTTTTCATCTTTTTCCAATGTGGGATAACCACATTTTACCCATTCCAACCCATTAACTTTGAGCCTTCATATCTCATTCATTTCTCAACCATTTTGAACAAATGAATATATAATTTCAATGTACTCATGGAGTAGAACACAATCCAACAATCAATTTGTCATTTTAACAAATAACAAATTAAGAAAATAACTCATTATTTCCTTCAAAACACACTTTTTTCCCAATAGTTATTACATGAAATCTTTACTAGAGCTATACCTTTTCACACACACACACACACACACACACACACACACACACAGAGTGGCTAAAGCCTACACGAATGAAGCTGAAGATGTAGTTAAATTTTGTTCAACAATTGATGAATGGTCGTTGTTACATAAATAAATAAAATAGCTAAATAAAAGAATTGATTAAAAAATCCCAATCTAGAAAACAAGGATTCCCAGGGAACAATTTAACACAAATGATTAAAAGAAAAATGGTGGTCAAAAATACCAAAATATTTCCTATCAACATCCCTACAAGTACAAATCTGAACACTCACAACCACAAACAAAGCAAGCCCAGCTCCCCCCGCTTGATGCAGTTTCGTTAAAACTCACTGGAAAATAGTAAATAGTGCACTTGTTATCATCACAAGAGCGAGTAACACCTTTGATCCGTGGCCTTTGAATGTAATCAAGGTTGCTGATGAAGTATCTTGGGGCCTGAAAATGGAAAACAGAAACTTCAGGGATCAGGAATGATAAAATTTGAAAAGTATAGGGGTCAGGAGTGGTTTGTTGCGATACTTACTTTTGCAATTTGCTGAGGGCACCACAGAAGAGGGCGTTATCTGGGATGGGTAATTCAGTTTTGTTGTTAACTTCTGGATTCACAATTTTAATGTAAGTTTCTTGACCGAGATACCATGAATCAAGGTTTTCAGTTCTTATGTTCCATATTCCGACGTTGTCTAGTGAGATTAAGACTGCTGTCCACGCCCCAGGAAAGACCTGAAAAAAGTAGAGAATTAGATCACAATTATTTTTTCAAGGACAAATAGGAGTATTTCTACACAACTAAGAGCTTACACTTTTGTGCTGATAAAGAAAAATCCAAAATTAAGCAGTAAATCATTTTTCCCCTGAAAATAGTTAAAATATAATACATGTTCTTCACCATGTCTCGGAGTGATAAAGCTTTGTTCAGGAACTAAAAGCGTAAACTTGCATAATTTGGCGAAGGTCTCAGGTCTCACATTCGAGAGCAAATTTGATGAAAAAAAAATATACACTCATTTTGGGACAGGAGTACAAGTCATTAGCCTCGCTCCCTATGCTACTAAGAAGCCCTAAAATCCACGCATGTTCTTCAACAGGGGATCAGGCTAGTTGGAGCGTGAATTAATTTTGGTATAGCTGAACTAAACCCTCAAACCATTTTCTCTGTAACATTACAGCCAAAAGTGTATATTTGAAACAAGAGTTTTGATAATTTCTGTATTTCTTTAGGTAAATTTTGAGGGATTTTAGCTTGGGGGTTATGGCCATAGGGTTGGGTGGGTGTGACGATTTCCTTTATTTTTTCTTTGGCAGGGTCATCCACGTAAGTCGCATAAGTACGTCTGAACCATATTTTTTTTCCATATATCTAATGAGTGCCTAATGAATGATTCCAGAAACATGGTTTTGAACAGTAGTGCTTTGTTTTGGGGGATCACTCTTAATGCCTTAACCTTTTAGATGAGTTGCTTACTAAAAAAAAAAAGAAAGAAAAATGAAAGAAAAAAGAAAAAAACCTACTGCTAATGTTTAAAAGCACAAATGAACACTTGAAACAAAATGTATCGTACGTCAGAAAACTAACATTCCCGAGAAAACAAATATTTAAAAGTACATATTTAAATATTTGACTTCCACAATATACTCTTGTTTAGGAATGTTGTACATTGCAATGGACTCCCAAAAACGATTACTAGGAACTATGAACTGTAGAAACGAGAGCTGCCAACTATTGAAACAAGAGGTACCCAAAACCAAAAGAAAACCATATCGAACACTCCAAGTTTACTAAATTACCTGTGTAGTAGTGCGAGCAATGCCATCCCACTTATTATATGTACCTCTGCTGTTCTCAGTCCACTCACCGTAGTCCATCCTAAAATCAATTATTAGCCATTTAGTAACGCATTGAGGAACAAAAATTCAATCGTATATTTAAGTGAAATTAAACTTAGAGAAGAAGGTAAGAATTTCATACCCGACCACGAAAAAAGCATAACCATCAACATGATAGCTATGCATCTTGGTTTCATTATTCTGAAAAATTACTTCCATAAATCCCCTATAAGTTCCATTAATTATTGAAGTTCCCATCTTTGCTGGTCCAGTGAGGGGTCTGGTAGGAAAATCAAGCTTATAATCACCCTTCACTTTAAACTGATCAGCAAGCCTGATCGGAGTGGTAGGATTAACAAACGAGATCCCACTTAGAGCTGCCTTTCGTTTTCCATCAATCATCTCTGGTGCTGTATTTCTCAGTACATATACTTCAGTCACGTTAATTGAACCATACCTAAAAGACCCTTGTGGATTCGGGCGGGCACCACTGGCAGACACATTCCACCTAAATTGTTTAACAATAAGTATTATTCCCTTCGTCCCAAAATACTTGTTATAAAGTTTTTCACACATATTAAGAAACGCAATCAATATATCCGATAAGAAATGCAATCAATACATATCCGATGGACTAATAATATTTCAAGTACCCAGGTAATTAAATGCTTTTACTATGACTGTTTCATAATCATAAATAGGGGTAAAATTGGTATAGGAGGTAAGGATTCCTAGATAATAGCAAAACAACAAGTATTTTGGGATGGAGAGAATAACAATATGGAACAATACACTTTCAAATGACTGATATGCCCCTAAAAGAAACAGATTAAGGCACAAACCTGATTGATCTCGCCTGATTCATGGAGAATGTTTTATCGAACTCATCACTTGGTGGGTCCGGAAGAGGACCAGATGCCTTTCCTTTTGAGTTTGAATAGTGCAAGATTCCAACACCAGTAACTCTTTGCCAAGTGGATTGATTGACAAACCTAGCGCTGGCCACGATGTAGTAATCTGAGCTCGCGTTTTGATCCATGGTCACCAAAAAGGAGTATGATTGGCCAACGTGAATATCTATGCTGGTATAGTTTTGTTGTACGGTGTATGATCCCTCTGCTTCTGATAGAAGCAAGTTGTGGTTTTGAATTCTGAAATTCAAACTAGTCGATATTCCAACATTACTAACACGAATACGATAAGTTCCCCCTGCACAACATTACTAAAGTTAATTAAGATAATCCCCAATCATACAAAAGAGGGTTAAGTCTAAAGGATCATACGTTAATTGTAAACATTAACCTGGATTGACGTTAATAGTTTCATGGTCAATGCCATCGGGAACAAGAGTATCATTATATCTATAAGGACCTTTTCCATTAATAAGAACACCATCTGGCATTCCAAGCTCTTTTCCTCCGTTAAGAGCCCTTCTTAGAGCCTAAAATGACAACCAAACACAAACTTGTATTAAACCAGAAAGAGCACCCAAAAGAAGGGGAAATAATGTTGGTTGTAGAACTTATCAAGAACTAACCGTGTGGTTTCGAATGTACCAATCACCAATAACAATAGTAACATCTCCATCTGGTGTTTCAAAAGGGATCGGAATAACCGATCTAGGGTTGACAACAAAGCTACCAAACCCACCGGATGCTCTTTGAAAATTGGTCGAAGGGAAATAAAAGTAGCTGCCAATTTGGTCCTTAACTTGAAATTCATAAGTCCAATTCCATTTTGGGGGGATTGGACAATTAGTGCCAAGAACCCCATCTTGCCAAGAACTTCTTCTTTGCTGAATACCAGCCCTAATTCACACAATAAACTTCAAATCCTATGCTTCCACGATGAAATGAAACTTTCATAATAAAATCAGTAATATTAGATTTCAATCTTACCAAGTGATAAGAAGGTCTTCGTCTAATTTGTTGTGTACATTGACTTCAACGTTGTTGTTAGTAGTAACATTAATGACGGGTCCGGGAAATTTTCCATTAATTGCAATAACCTACAAAATCAACGCAATGCTGCTTGAGAAATTAACTAAAAACCTCAATTCTCTTCAAAATTTTACGACAGATATAACTACAGGAAAAGCTATTTCAACTTCACAAGTAAGCACATTCGAAGAAGATTAAGCACATCATGCAGATCTGAGGATAAAGACTCAAACTTTAAAAACTTTAAAGCAAACCCATTAACCCTTACTTGTAATTAAGCAATTCCAGAGGAGAAAATAACTATATCGTGTGTGTGTGTGTGTGTTCTGTTGTTTGTGGAAATGGAAGCTGCTAAAGAGTCAAAACTTAAAGAATCTAAAGCAACCCCATTAATCTGAGATCGAAACTAAGCAGTCCCACTTGACAAAATCAGGAAATTTTTCATATAAATGTGGGGGAAAGCTGGATAGTGGAAGAGCTGCAATCAAAATTAAGAAAAACTAAAGCAAACCCATGAATCTTGGATTGAAATTAAGCAACCCCACAAGAAAATTTCAGTAAAATGCGAGTATGGATGTTAGTGTGTGTTTGTGTGTGTGTGTGTGTGCGCGCGTGTGTGAACAATGTACATTGTAGAACAGCTAAACATTCAAAATCTAGAAAAATTAAAGCAAACCCATTAATCTTGAACAAAAATAAATCACACCCTCTTGATAAAAATAAGCATAATGTGATCTTGATTGTATATGTGGGTGATACAGAAAGGGGAAATGAAGAACAGACCTGTTGGGGAACACCCAAAGGGGAGGCAGTGATGTAAGACACCACAAAATTGTAGGAAACAAATGGATCTAGGGCAAAACCACAGCTTGCGAACAGGGAAATGTAGATAATGAACAGAGAGAAAAAGCTAGAAGAAGGAACAGCCATGGAAATTGAAGCTTTTTTTTCTTGAGTATAACCTTTGTAAGAAACAGAGTCAAAAAGATTAGGGAACTTTTTGGGGTTTGAGTTTACATTATCAGCTGGAAGAAGAAAGAAGCACTAGAGAGAGAGAGAGAGAGAGAGAGAGAGAAGAGGGGAGAGAGAGTGTGAGAACAGCTCAAATTACTTATTGGGTAGAGTCGCAAAATTCAAAAAACAAGATTAAAGAAAGAAGAGAGACAGACAGATAGAGAGAGGGGGGGGGGGGAGCGGATTGGTTGGAGAGATTGACGTTAAGCTTTTGTCGGTCCTTCTAATTGGGCCATCATCATCATCATATGAACATGCATATGCGGAGGAGAGAGAGAGAGAGAGAGAGAAACCAAGAAAATCTAGTGAGAGAAAGTGGATGCGTATAGGAGTTGAAATCTAGTGGCCTCCCTTTAGCCAAAATCAAGTCTAACCCCTATGATTTGAAATTGTCTTATTACTCCCCTTCCATTAGGCAGGTTGAATCAACTTTGACAGAATTGAAGAAAGTTAAGTAATTACATCTCAAGCATCCAGTTCAAAGTACACCAAGGTGTAACATATGGCATCTTCCAAAAGAGGGCATGTTAAAATAAATTTCGATGCCTCGTTTCCTCAACAAAGCTTGTGAACTGGATTTGGGCTTGTTTTAAGGGCAAATAAGGGTGATATCATTGCAATCAGAACATCAATTAAGTCGGATTTGCTAAGAGTAGTGGAAGATGAGGCTTTGGGGTCAGCCTCTGCAGTCGCTTGGGCAGAAGAATTGGGGTATGCTAAAGTTGAACTTTAAGTGAATTCCAAACTAGTTTATGAAGGCATTAAGTATGATCCTCTTGAAAATTCTGAGTTGGACTCCATTGCTGATCTTTGCAAGACAATGTTAGCTAGAAACTCATATTTTTTTCGTTAATTTGAGTGGTTAAAATGTCATTTGTGTGGCGGATGTAATATCTATGGCGGCATTTGAATATGCTAACCCCATGTTTGAGTCGAGATCCCATCGTTTGTAAATATCAGACTCCTAAACATTTTTCGTTGTTAATTTATTGATGTTGGTTTTTATAAAGAAAATTACAAAATTCATGACAATTTTACTACTTTACTACGTAAGCGGACACTCACAGAAGAATTTTCAGCAAATGAATAAATGAAAGAGCTCGTCTTTTCTATGTATGAACTCAAAGGAATTTTAAATTTGATAAACTGAAGTCGTCACCAATATAATAATCAACATTAGTGGTATCTTTTCTTGCTTCAATTTTTACTCTCTAGTTTTCCCAATTGTCCAAATTTTTTTTTGATACTTGGACAATATTCAAATGTAATTTTAATTGAGAGCAAATTTAAATATTTATTTTGAATAAGGGATACTAAAGAGAGAATACAAGAATTTGCCAAACTAGAGGGGGTGCTATTGAAAGTATGTAAAGATGAAGGGGGAAATAAGTAAAGATGAAAGGTGCTATTGTTGCCACCGAATCGACAGTTCAAAAATGGACCATAACACGCTCATAACACGCTGACTACACGTGCATATTTTAATGACAATTTGGTTGAAAATACTCCCTCCGTCCCAGAACAATGTTCACATACACTGTTTGCACATGTTTTAAGGAAGGAGTATTATATTGAAAGTGTTGTGAGTGTGAAAATAAAATAGAAGAAAGAATGAGTGGAGAGAATAGTAAATTATAATGGTGTTGTGAGTATTAAAATAATGTAGTGAGAAGAGAACGAGTGGAGGAATAAGTAAAGATTCCTTTCCATTTTAGGTAAGTTTTAAATGTGCGAAGTAAGTTTTGACGCCCAAAGTTTTGAAAGCGAAGATTGTTCTTAGATTATGAGTATATAAATAATTTTTATATAAGTTATATTACACTCCTTCCTACTGTTTACTAATATTACTTTTTTATTTTATAATAAATATTACATTTTTCAAATAGGAAAAAAAAAGAGTTTAAATGCAATTTTACCATAATACAAACTAACAGTACACTCATACGATACACAAAAATCACTTGCAACAACAGTAAAATGAAGTCAACGGAAAATATTTTTCGGGTCAATGAAAAATGAGTTTAATTTTTAAGGAAAATGACTTTCTTACCTCTATTCAAGGAAGTTGTTTATAGAAAAATATTTTCCTCATTTCCCTTTATTTGTATTGATTTTACCTTTAAAAAGGTACTTTAATGAAACTACCAAACATAGAAAAATGTTTTCTTAAGATTCACCAAACAACGGAAAATATTTTCCGAAAAACATTTTCATTTTTCGAAAAATATTTTTCAAAAAATCATTTTTCGAGGGTTATTTTCCATCAAACAAACGGACACTAAATATTTAAATAACCAATTGATCATTACTTTCTCCATCTCAAATGGTAAGAGTCTAAATACAACTTGTTATTATGCAAACAATCTATAAAAAAGTAAAACACATTTTTAAGAATATTGACACATTAAATGTAATATTTATAATGTAATAGAGGGATATTATTGTTATTATGAAAAAGTTACTCCCTCTGTCGTAAATGAATGTTCAAATTTTAATTTATATGACACTCTGAAAATGTGTGATTTTAATAACAAATATACATAAATATTCTTGTTATCCACTGTTTAATTATTTAGTTTACCATAATAAAATGAATAGTAAGAAAATTTTGGTAAATAAACATTTAAAAATAATATTTTTTAATTTTATAAAAAAGACATTTATTTTAGCATAAAAATTGTTAAAGTTTGAATATTAATTTAAGGACATACTATTATAATTTTATACTTTATCCATTTCAAAATGATTTTTCCAAATTTTTATTGTTAACATCAGGGGCGGAGCCGGGGGGGCATGGGTTGGGGGCACTTGCCCCCCAGCGGCAGAAGTGCAGTGGAATTTTTATTTTTTTTTTGCCCCCCCCATATTTTTTTGTTATATATAATTAACTTCAAGATTAACACCAGTGAGTGGTGCGGTTCAGTGGTAGAAGGGGTGAAGTTAAAGCCTTTGGTATTTCCTTTCAAATCCATGTTTGAGCCCTGCTATCTACATTTCAATTAATTTTATTTGTCTCCATCTTTGCTATTCTCTCTCTCTCCCCATTTCTTTCTCTTAACAGTTTTGTTTTTCTCTTTCTCCTAATTTTCTTACATTTTTTCAATCTTAATTAATTAGTTAGGCTTTTTCCATTTTTTTTGTTTTTGGTCTTTCTTCCTATTATCCCAAGTTTAATTAGCAAATTTGAATTTCTTTTTTGTACGAGTAATATATTTTAATAAATTGTTTGCGTTAAATACTTCAACATTATTTCAATCGTTCTTTGAATTACTTACTTTTATCATTTTTGTTAACTTTCTTAATTCTTTACATTTTTAACTAAAATACATTGTATTTCATGGATCCGACCCATTTTTTACTTGTCCGACCCGAAACGTGTAATCTTACCGCCCCCTTGGGCAATTCCTGGCTCCGCCCCTGGTTAACATGAAGGTATATTTTTAGCAATAATTTTAGTTTGATTTAATTATTTTAATAAAATTTAAAATTTATTATTAATACATCTATTATGAATGTTATTAACAATAATTTGTAAATGTTTATTTAAATAATTAAATTAATTTTAAATTATTATTGAAAATATTTTCAAGTTAACAAGAAAAAAATGTAGAACGAGGGAGTAATAAGCTAATTTGGCTTACATGTATATGTATGTGCATGTATGATTATGCATTATATGGATACATACATACAGGTAAAACGGTCTGAAAGCTACACATGTGACATGATTGCCAGCAAACTGTGGGGCCAGCTTGGAAATCTTCATTCACTAGGCCATGTCCAATAAGACTATCCACAGTGATTTCATCCCACTCCTCCATTTTATCTAACACTTTTTATATTTTTTCTCATCCATCTAATATTTTATCTACCCATTTCATTTACCCCCACTCCAATGGCTAACTTAAATTAAATTTCAACTCCCTCCAACTCATCATTCTATACTCTACTACTTTTATTTTATTTTATTTATATTCTTTATTTTTATGATTAGTAAAATTATTATTATTATTATTATTATTATTATTATTATTATTTATAATTAAAAAAATATTTCACACTTAATTAAAAAAATATTGCATCAATTTATAGGTTAAAAAAATATAATGATTTTTTTTTTGTGTCCAAATCAAATGAAACTTATATCGATTTGTAGGGAAAAAAATGATTAATTTTGGTTAAAAAAAACAATAAAAAAATAAATAATAATTTACTAGGTAATAATTCAGCCCAAATTGAAAACTAAGTGTTTTTTTTTGTGTCCAAATCAAATGAAACTTATATCGATTTGTAGGGAAAAAAAAATGATGAATTTTGGTGAAATAAAAAATTAAAAATAATAATTTATTAGGTAATAATTCAGCCCAAATTGAAAACTAAGTGTTTTTTTTTTTGTGTCCAAATCAAATGAAACTTATATCGATTTGTAGGGAAAAAATTATGAATTTTGGTGAAAAAAAACTTAAAAAAAATAATAATTTACTAGGTAATAATTCAACCCAAATTGAAAACTAAGTGTTTTTTTTTTGTGTCCAAATCAAATGAAACTTATATCGATTTGTAGGGAAAAAAATGATGAATTTTGGTGGAAAAAAAATTAAAAAAATAATAATTTACTAGGTAATAATTCAACCCAAATTGAAAACTAAGTGTTTTTTTTGTGTCCAAATCAAATGAAACTTATATCGATTTGTAGGGAAAAAAAATGATGAATTTTGGTGAAAAAAAAAATTAAAAAAAATAATAATTTACTAGGTAATAATTCAGCCCAAATTGAAAACTAAGTGTTTTTTTTTTGTGTCCAAATCAAATGAAACTTATATCAATTTGTAGGAAAAAAAATGATGAATTTTGAGGAAAAAAAATTAAAAAAAAATTAATTTACTAGGTGATAATTAAGCTCAAAGATTTGGGATAAAAACAATTTTCGAAAATTGAATAATAGAGTGACGCGTGTTGTATAAAAAAAAAAAAAAAAAAAAAAACATTTCAGCTGGATGAAAAGTTTCATCCAGCCATTTCATCCACCCCATTTCATTTCCTCCATTGTAGCGTTTCATCCGGGTTAAAAGCATTTCAACCTTCAATTCATTCCGCCATTGTAGACAGTCTAAGGGATAAGGGTATACTCCCTCCGTCCCATTCGAAGCGTCATTTTTTACCCAAAAGGGTGTCCCGTTTAAAGCGTCATCATTTCCTAAAAAGGAAATATTTTATTAATATTCTATTACCCATCCACTATTTTCTCCACTAATTCTCTCTCCTCTACACTCACACCACTTTTTAAATTCACTATTTCCTCCACTAATTCTCTCTCCTATTTTCAAATTATACTCATAACATTTTTTCTTCCCACACTTTTCCTTAATTTGCGTGCCACCCCTAAAATGGCGACGCTTCTACTGGGACGGAGGGAGTAGGTGCCATCCGGTTCAAACCGCCGATTTCGGTTTCGAATCGGTGATTCACGGTTCCATCAAGTATTGAATCGAAATCGGCCCGGTTTATCACGGTTTTGGTCCCGGTTCCGAACCGGCCGTACGATTCCGATTCCGATTCTAAACCGGTTAATTTCAAAAAAAAAAAAAAGACTTGGGCGGTCGTCCAAGAAGGGCCGAATGACTTGGGCGCTCGCCCATGTGTCCAGTTTAAAAAAAAAACAAATGAAAGGCTTGGGCGGTCGCCCAAGATGACTAGGGCGGTCGCCCAAGTGTCCAGTCCTTCAAAAAAAAAAAATTACAAGTTAAATTCTTAACAATTTCTGTTAAGTTTTACAAAAAAGTTAATTTTTGCAAAAAAGTCATATAAAAACTTAACTTTTTTTAAAATAAACGAAAATATATAAAAGAAAAAGGGACGGTACCCTAAAATTTTATTAATTAAAATAAAATTACAAATGAGGGGGACAACCAACCTTACCATTTTATAAATAAGGAGGGACATTTAGGAGCCTTTACCTCAACCTAACTATTACAATTAAATAAAAATAAACCTAATCTATAATCTAATCTATAAAATTACAATTAACCTAATCTAAAGTCTAAAGAGCGGCGTAGTTCATTCGGCTTCGCTCCCCGATGTATCTTCATCAAAGGCCTCCTCCTCCTCGGAACTACTTCTTTTATCTTGAAGTCGTAGTTCGGCTCTATGCCAATCGCCGAGCAACATTTGATATTCTAAATTATATGGAGACAACCTTGACCTTCGATCGGATAAGACATTTCCTCCTACACTAAATACTTCTTCTACTAAGAACGGTTGAGGCGGGAGCGGCTAGGATCTCCTTTGCTATCAATGATAGAATAGGATAGTTGTTTGCCCTTCGTGCCCACCACTTTGCAATATCAAAATCGTCTATAGGTTCAAAAGAAGTGGTTAAATAATTTTCAAGTTCAATATAAGTGGAGCCACCTCGTTGACGTTTTTGAGTTCTAGAACTAATTAAATTATCTATAAAGTTAAAGGGATCGCTATCTTCGTGAGAACTACCACCTACATTTTCACTACTAGGAGGATAAACAATATTACCAAAAAGATCATAATATTCTCTATAAAGTTCATATACAATTTTTTTAGTCTCAATTATAACGTCTTTTGCCTTTGGGATAGGTCTATCTAAAAACAAATCAAAGCCGGTAGGAAATAGATTCTTATAATAATAATCTAGTATTTGTTCTAAACCATCTTCTCTTATCCTAGGATCTAATAGTTTAGCTACTAAAAACAATGGGGGAATGATAAAAAAATATTTAAGCCATTTTGTTCTCATCTTGTTAATACATTCACCTAAAATTTGATCATTTTTAAAATGCATAAATATGTAACTAATTTTAGCGGCGTGTTCTATAACTAACGGTGAAGTGGGATAGTAAGAACCGGATAATTGTACGGTAGCATCTTTAAAAACTTTCAAAATTTTCTTTAAATTATTACAAATATCACATTGATGAGGCAATATTATAGTTGAATACTCTATTTGTTGAATAAACTGACACAATAGTTCACGAAAATCATAAGATTCGGATAACATTTTATAAGTGGAATTCCATCGGTTTGGAACATCTAGGGAAAATCTTTTAGGTGGGATATTATTTATTTTACAAAATCTAATCCACAATTTTGTTATACTATGATTTCTCATTATATAAGCAAGAACTTCCTTAATTGGGGCTACATGTTCCTTTAAAGTTGTTAAACCATCTTGCACACACAAATTTAAAATATGATATATGCACCTAACATGAAAAAATTTACCACCAATAGATGATTGACAAATATCAATAAGTGATGATAGACTAGCAGTATTATTTGCGGCATTATCAAATCCAATTGAAAAAATTTTGTGAACTAATCCATATTCTTGTAAAACATTAGCAATTTTACTACAAATATTTTGAGCGTTATGAACAGTATCAAAAGATTTATATGCAATTAATCGTTTTTGTAATTTCCAACTAATATCAACCCAATGACATGTAATTCCTATATAGCTATGAGTTTGCCAATGATCACTCCATATATCGGCACATATTGACAATTTTTGGGGTAAATCTTTAAACGTATTAATTAAAGTTAATTTTCCTTGTAGATATTGAGCTTTACTATCACGAGTACTTGTATTTTTATTAATTTTTTTAGCCGCGGGATTTAAACAAATTTGTGCCATATGAGACCATAATCTATCATTAGTAAAATTAAAGGGTAATCCTTTAGCAGCAGTATATTTTGTCATTTCTCTTCTATACGTTGAATTATCAAATTTAAATAATTGCGAAGACGTACCTTGTGATGATCCCGTAAATCCTTGTAGTTGTGTTTGATCTTGGGCATCTCCAACTTGATCGGGGTGCCTTGAATTCAAGTGTCTTTTAAATGTCCCATAACCACCTCCATGGGTAAAGGCAAATTTTTGAGGGCAATGGTTGCAAGAAACGGTGTATTGGTTGGTACCTTCAATTGGCACTTTTGAAAAGTGCACGGTCATGATGTCCGACCTTCCCGTGGTTCGACCTCCTCGTCCTCGACCTCGACCTCGGATTTGAGTTTGACCACCCCCTCGCGCTTCACTTTGGGTTTGAGTGGTTTGAGTTTGAGTGTTACTCCCTTCGGTATGACCATGATCACCCATTGGAAATGTTGTATCAACTTCATCATCGCTCAAATTAAACGTTTCTTGTGGTAGAGGTTGAACATTAAGATTGCCCCAAATGGAATCATCGCCAGGGGGGGGGGAATGGATGCGAACTTGATACATTCTTTCCCTTATCGCCACGGCCGCCACGAGATGAAGACATTTTTTTGGTGAAAAGATGAATTTATGTGAAAAAGAGAGTAAGTAATTGAGAGTTTGAGACTTGAGAGATTGAGATGAGAGAGAGATTTGAGTCTTTGAGAGATAGAGAGAAAGTGAGTAAGTAATTGAGAGTTTGAGACTTGAGAGTTGAGAGAGTAGTGAAAAAAATAAAGGGAGGGGGAGGGTATTTATAGGTTTGAGAGAAAAAGAAAAAAAAAAACGTTTTAGGGACAAAAAAAAATCCGTTTTAGGGACCAAAACGATTAAAAAAATATTTTTTTTTGCATTTTGGTCACTGACCGTTATTTAACGGTCATTAAACATGGACCGTCGGATCAAGAAATGGACGCACCAGATCATCTAGCCGTTGGCGGTTTCGGTTCCGGTTCGTGAACCGGCGGTTCCGGTTCCGGTTCTGGTTCCTGAATCGGCGGTTCACCGGTTTTTGAAATCTTGAACCTTAACCGGACCGGCAAACCGCCGGTTCGCCGGTTCAGCCGGTTCACGGTTCGTCCGATTCGGTTTCCCTCCGGTTTTTATCCGATCCGGTTTCGATTCGGCCCGCCGATTCGAAACCGTTTGGGCATCTCTAGATAAGGGGTTAAGAGGGGGGTTGAATGGGGGGGGGTCAACTAGTTGAGAGGGGGCAATAAGGGGTTGAGAGAGGGGTGGTTGAAGGGGAGGGATTGAATGTTTTCAACCTGATTAAAGAAAAAAATGGGAGACCCGTTTTTTGCTTCTTTTTTTTTTTTTTTTCTGCAATTGACACATGGCGAGCATTGATTGGTTTCCCATATTTTTTTATTTTATCTTCACCTCAAATTTTCGAGCTCAATTATTTTACAGCTAATTTTTTTTTTTTTGCGAAAATTCTGGAAAATTTTTTCTCTATAAAATGATATAACTTTCTTTTTATTTGTACACCAAAAAAAAACCCTCTCTTTTCTCTCAAAAAAATTAATTAAGTGTGAATTAAAAAAATTTAAAAAAAATCTCGAATTTATAAATAAAAATATTAATAATTTATTTTTTAATAATAAATTTTTATTATTTTTTTAATTATAAAATTAAATATTATAAATAAAATAAAAAGTGGTGGGATATAAAATAATGAGTTGGGAGGAGTTGAATTTTAAACTAAACTAGCTTATTGTAGGGGGTGTAGTTGAGAAAGTAGTTGAATGATTAAGGGGATGAACAGAGAAGATGAGGTGTCGTGATATTAGAGTAATTGAATGTTTTTTGATAGTTGACTTATTGGACATGATCTTAGGAAAACCTTGTCATGCATTGTGTACACATTTAAATTATTAAGATGCAATTAAACCTTTCCCAAAATCTTAAAAATAAATACTACTCCCTCCTTGTCCGTCTATATATAGACGGTTTTTAAGATTATTACTTTTTCTTTTAATTTGTAAATTTGTCGCACTTTAAATTTTTTAGTTATTTTATTATTTAAAATGGATAATGGAACCCATTTATCATTTTTATAACAAAAATCCCTTACTCACTTTCTGTCTTATATTTTATTTTTCATATTCACACATTTATTTTTTCTTGATTATCGTGACAAGTCAAAATAAGAACGTTAAATTGAGATAGAGATAGTATAAAAAAGCAACTAAACCAATTTCCATGACATTATCTTAAATCCCCAAAGGACATATAAATGCTCAACATTAGAGTCATGTGGCCAAAAGTGCACCTAGACAGAATCCTCCTTATACGGAGGGTTCTTTCTTATTTATTTATTAATATTAATATAATTTCAATTTTTTATTCAATAATTTGAAATTTTGAACAAATTTGCATGTGAGGTTTTGGGGTAATCTAGTCATTGGTCAAACATGAAGTTGGCTCCAATACATGCATGTGGTATACATTTGGTGAAAGGATTTGAAACATGAGCCACCAAATCTTCTTAAATTGGCCATTAAATTAAACTCTTTATTATCTATAGTATAAATTACAACCCATCCGTGAACAGTACAATGAAATGAACAGTACCACACGTCAACTTTCCCATTTTGCCCTCACTAAGCTGTCCCTTTTTCATTTTGCTCTTAAATTTTTTTTTTTTAAATAAATAAAAAAAAAAGTGTCCTCGAATACGGACTTTTACTAGTACAATCATAATAACCGGGGCGGATCTAAACTTATTTATTTGAGGTGGGCTCCGGCCCATTTCAAATTTCAGAATTCATAGTTTGATCAGTGTTGAAAAATTAAGGATCATAGTGCAATTAACATGAACAATTAAGTGGCCAATGCACTCTAGAATGTCTTGGCATATGGAATTGTTGCTTATTAATACTCAATATTGTAGGCCAGTGACAGTTACAAACCTCATTAACCAGCCATGAAATGATTATTTAGACATGCCATGCCAACCCATCACTAATTGCAATATAAATCTCTAAGAATAATTGTTTTCCACAAGCAATATGTTACTTGAATTCTTCAAATTTGTCCAAGCATGTCCGACACGACATTCACCGACATATGGATATGAAATTTGTACATGACACCCAATTTTTTAGTCGGATACGGAAAAATAATGAAAGAAAAGAAAAGAGTGAGTTGATTTTTCAAATTTTAATATTAGTATTTTACTTAATTATACATCTTATTAAATTATAATTTATTTAGAAATAGAATTAAAAAAATTATACTTTTGTAAAAAAAAAATCAGACTATTTTTATAATAAGCTATTTTTATAATAAGCAAAGTATATAAATAGATTCAATATCTTTCGTTATTGACGTATTACCTTACCTGTATCCAAATCTAGGACAGCGTTCCTGTGTTCAATTTTTTTTTTTTATATAAAATGGGAATTTGACATTGAGATTCGTACCCGTGTTGGATACCCGTATCCGAGTTCAGGTAGCATCGCAATTAGGCAATATTAATTCCTTTTTTGACAAATCATAATCATGATTTAAATTAGGGGTGTGCATGGTACGGTATGGTACGGTTTTTGGGTAAAACCGTACCATACCAAAGAACTTCGGTTTATTATATTTAATACCATACAGTTTCGGTTTTACACGGTTCGGTAATTCGGTAGTTCGGTTTGGTATAACATCGGTACGGTGTATTTTCGGTTTTTCTTGTGGCATAGAAAGACATAAAAAAAAACTTGACTAAATCAAGTAAATGTACCATATACCATGATATCAATCGATCAAAATTGATAGCAAAACCAAATCAGCATCACACATAACATCAAAATCAATAACTAATCCAAAATTTAAGTTGCCATCCAAGTATTTTGAAGGAACAAAAAAAAAGCCAAATGGGTGGCCAAAGAAATTTAATAGTTTTAGCTGTAAAAGAAAATCCCTCATTCTCGATCCATGGTTGTCTTTTATGTCTCTCCCATCATCGAATATCCTTTGGAAGAGAGGAGGAAAAAAGATAGTAGTTAGCATATTATTATTTTAACGAGCTCAAACAAGTTTACGTATATACTTGAATGCAAAAATACTATTTCATCCGTCCCAAAATAAATGTTCAAATAAATTCCAAATTTATTTTTGATCATGAATAAATTTGAAAAATTGGACATATCAAATAAATTGAGAGAGAGAGAGAGAGATGCGAAGCTAATGGAATAGAGAGAGAGAAGACTCACCCAGCGTTGCAGAAGGCGGACTAGCAACGACGTTATTCTTGTATGTGCTGTAGGGTTTAGGAATGACTAACGTGAGAAGAGGGTGGGTAGAGGCGTGCGGCGTACGCGTGGAGCACAATTTTTATAGGGAGAAGATTTTTATTGAATTTAATATTGAGAAAAACAATTACTATAAGTAATTATAAAAGTGTATTTATTCCAAAAAAGATTATATATATATATATATATATATATATATATATAAAAACTAGGTATTTTAATAAGAACGGTACGGTACGGTATTTATTTTCGGTATATAAGCCAATTACCGTACCGTATCAAAAGTTCGGTTTTTTTCAAAAATAAAAACCATATAGGTCATTTTAATCGGTTTTTCGGTATTTTCGGTACGGTATTTTCGGTTCGACACGGTTTTTCGGTATATTCGGTTTTCCTGCACACCCCTAATTTAAATATGTATCCGACACCATAAATTATAAAAATTAGAAGTGTAATTGAGGTGGGTTTGAACTATTTATGCAAGTGAAAATCAAGTTATTAGGCAGTGTAAATATTACTCACCTGATATTTTGTAAATGGATTTCCTTCACATAATCTTTTGGCAAGATAACATGATTTACCATTGATGCAGCAGGAAATGTGCTTATCAATCTTCCTCCACGTGGCAGGACTGATCACCTGGCTCCTTGACCTGAAAACAGAACCCACGACTAGCCGGATGTGTCTCCGGCGAAGACGCTCGGGCGTGAGAGTAAGATTATAGTTGTATAAAGCTCAAAATGTATAGAATTATGAATTCTGATAACAAAATGGCAGTTACCTTTCACCGTTTGGTAGTGATGAAGTATTTATAGGCAAGAGTGATGTATTTTTGGGGAGGCGGCATGTCCTCCGAGATTATAGCGGCGGTTACTTGGTCATGGGCACGTGTCTATAATGGTCCCTGATTTGTAGGGATGTAGTTGTGAGCGTTAATTGAACAAATAAGCCGGCAAGTGTCAGGTCGTCACTTGCTGATTTAGGTCGAGGTCGCCACTCGTGGAATGGTCGACCTGACTGTCGGGTAGAGCATGGTTCGTACCCGAATAGTAGCATGGATCATGAGGTCGGACTAAGTTAGGTCGGGACTTGTAAGTCGGACCATGGGCTTAGTCGACTGATGTGTGAGATGGGCCTTGGGCCTTGTTCTGATTGGATTAGTTTCATTGAGAATGTGGGTGCCAACGCTATCTGTAATTGGGCTTTACTCGTTTGGCCCACCCGACACTTTGGTATGTTCGGTGGCCCCTGACTTTCGAGTTGACTTCGTCGACTTGGAAGTTAAGAAGATTTCTTTGCCAAAAATTGCTTTACTCGAAGCTCGATACTAGTAGGTCGACCATGATGACGTGGCAACATCCCGATCGTTGGTGACGGACGGTCGGAGATGAAGGAGCGCCGGTTTTAGTAATAATTGCAATTCTGACTCTTGGAACTCCTTCTCGGAAACCGCTTCAGCCTTTAATTTTGGAAAATTAATTTTCATTTTCTTTTCCCCTTCCAAATTTAGGAAAATATAAATAGAGAAATCCTTCTTCGTTTAGAACTTTTACTGCTCTAGAACTTCTTCTTCCCCGGCGATAATCAAGGGATTTCAGCACGATTTAAATTCACTCTCGGCTCAAAGAACGAACTTCCTTTCTTCAATCAATTGAGGTATTTCCACTTGTATTTTTGTTTTAGGACTTTAATTTCTCGCTTGGTGCTTAATTCCGCCACGGCTAGAACCTTTAGTAGTGAACCCAGGAGCTTGGTATGGCTACTGTACTATTAATCGTAGGGCATGTAAGAATGTGAATGGTGAGTGGAGAGCGATGTCCTTGGATGAGTGTGCCTCCATTTTGACTAGTTGGGGATTGAATTACACTGAGATAGGGCTACCCATTGTAGGAGAACTTGAGAATGTGGTGATTGACGACTCAAATGTTGTCGCTTTTCATCTATTCCATGAATTACTTGATCATATCACCTTGTTTTATGTTAGGGACGTCCAAAAGCCCTCCTTCCTTAGAAATAGAATAGGTTTTCCAGGGGAGTTTAGGTCGCCCTTAGGTAGGTCGACTGAATGTGATCATAGGATCGACTCCCGTTTCTCCTTCTTCTTGTACGAGATATGACAACTCAAGAAGGAAATGCCGCTTCGACCTCCTCTCGACCCCGAATTGTGAATGCATTTGGTTCCTCCGTTGTACCGGGAAGAACGAGAGAGGATATATACCCGTGAGGCCTCTTCGAGGGAAGAAAAATATGGAGTCCCGATACAACATGGTTTATGATTTACGTGGAGTGAGTAGAGTGGATTATAGGATAACCATCCTTAGCAAGGCGGACTTTATGGCCAAGTTCCGTACTACCACTACCGATGCCACTAGGGTGGCCTTCTTTTATGGACAGGTTTGAGGCCGGGTTGAGGTTGCCCTTAGATCCTTTCATCAACGAGCTCGGAGTGCATGGATGCTCTTCCTCTTCAGCTTGGGGCCAACACTTGCAGAGTACTAGTGTGCTTTGCCATGGTATGCAGGTTTCTAGGCCATGAACCTTGCATGAGAGTCTTCAAAGAATTTTTTGCTCCAAAGCTCGACAAGGCAGATTGGGGGATTAGTACTCCTTCAAAACCCAATTCTCCAAAATTATTCGCCAACCTTCCCAACAAACATAGCAGCTGGAATTCCTATGTGGTAATTGTAGAGAGTAGGCTGGGATGGGAGTTCCCCTTGCCAAATAGCGAGTCTGACACTATTAGCGAGGAAAACTATTGGGAGCCTCCATGGCACCAAACCTTGTATAGGAAGTTGTGTGCGTTGGTCGCGAAGAGGCCCATTAGCTGGGAGGTGTTAGGGACAACCAAGTATAATTACATCCAAGCTGGGATGATGCCTGGGGATGGAGTGGTAGAACCCCTTGTTCCTGTATTGAGAGGCCAGGTATATCCGGACTGGGTTACTCATTCCTTGGGTAGGTTGAAGGAGAACTGTCAATTTTGTCAGAAGAATGAAAATTACTGCAAAGACCGCGGAGAGCATGTTGGTGGTAAGGATTTACTTGGCCTGCATACATTAGCTCGTCCATTGTTAACTTGCATAAGTAGCTTATCATTGGCACATAGTGTTGTTTTTAGCTCGTCCGTTGTCTGCTCGCATGTAGAACTTAGTTAGCTCGTACATAGAACTATTTCGAGTTGCAACTCTTTCTCAAATGCCTGCTCGTATGTAGAGTTATTCAATTCGTACATAGAACTGCTTTGAATTGTATCAATTACCTCGTCAATGATTTACTCGTAGGACTGTTTTGAATTGTCGAGCTAACACTTGATTCTTTTGATGTCGTGCAGTTTTAACTCCCGAACAAGAAGCAAATATGGTGCGCATTGTTGGGGTTTCTGACAAGAGGAAAGCCAAGAGGGCTCATGGGGCTGCCAATGCTAAGGCGAGCAGGGAGAGAGAAGCTGCTGCTAGGAATACTTTACTTCCGAAGGATGTTGCTGGAATGATCCCGATGGAAGAGGTCGAGCAGGAAGACCCTTTGCAAAGCGGCACCCAATCTAATGATGCCAATGAAGGAGGTGATGATTCCCATAGGTCAGTAAGGGCAAGTCTGAGCTCCGACCCAAATCAAGACGCCAATATGGAGACCTCTGGGGCTGGGATGTTGGGAGCTAGCCCTTTATTGGTCGTCAACGTCGATGAAGATGACATGGAAGAAGAGGACGATCGTCCTATAAGCTCGAAGAAGAGGTCCCGATCTGAGAAGGGCAAGTCTGTGTCCTCGACCCAATTGCCTCCACCAGCCTTCATTCCTCCCAGTAAGGAGTCTCTGGATGAAAAGATGAAGAGGCTGAGTGATGTTCCTCCACTGGAAGGGTTTAACAGCTTGAGCCGTCGCCATCCCGACATGAGCCTGGGCCAAGTGATTGTTAGGAGGGCAATAGATGTCGATCTCCTAGCCCATTTTGCTGATAAGGGGATTACCCCCGAGGAATTTTCTGCTCGCTCTGGAATGGCTCATAGTGAGGTAACTTGTCACTTTCTCTTTCATTTTTTATTTTAGTCGTTCATTCTTTTACTCGACCAACTGAAGTCTCGAGCTAACACTTCTTTGTTCTCTTTGGCATGCGTAATCGACCATGATTGAAGCGGGCTAAAAGCTCTTGAGGGCCTCAATTGAAAGGGAGAGACAAGCCCTTCAGGACTATTCCAAAAAGGCTAAAGAGCTTGCGGATCTGAAGGAGCTGTACAACGACCTGGACAATACATATGAAGCCAATGAGATGGTGAAGATAAAGGCCCTGTCCAGACCTCGAAGCTTGAGTCCAAGCTTAAGGAAGTGACTTCGGAGAGGGATGCCGAGCGCCTTGCTCGTAGAGGACTAAGGTTGAGCTTGCCAGCCGTCACCAAACTTCTTGGCGATAAAGATTCTTTCTTGAAGGAGCTTAACGAGGAGCATAACTCGGCTCGAGCTAAGTGGAAGGAGGCTCAAGAAGGGCCGGCCCCGTCTTTGTGGAGAAGTTCAAGGAAGGGGATGAGTTTTATAATGCCATAGTGGCCAAGGCCCAAGACTTTCTCGAGGTTGGGAAGAGGCACATGGCCCGTCGTGCACTGGTGGATCCTTCATCTACAGTTACCATCGAGCAATTAGCTCGTTGGTTTTCTCGAGTCCCAAGACGACATGGCGGCTCGCCGAGGTCATTCGCTTGTTCCCTACCTTGAGAACGACTTGGCCTTTATTGCCCAGAAGATGAAGAAGATCATTGTGAAAAGTGGGAGGCTCCCCCGTCCTTGACAAAAATTTTGATGTGGTGCTTGGCGGAGCTTGATGATGCCGAAGCTATGGAGACAGTAGATGATCAAATTTATTCGGAGTCGGGTAAACCTTTGGACCCTCAAGAACAAGGAGAGGAAGAGGGTCGAGCCACTCTCGACGACCAAGGCGATGTCGGCCGGGACTCCCGAGATGTTTAGTTGAATTTGTATCGAACAAGTTTCAAACAATATTCTTGTTTTTGCTTTAACATTATTCAAATGCCTTGGCCCTGTTTTTGGGAGGCAAAATACTTTTGTAAGTTTATTTTTCTTAAGTCTTGGCCCTTTTTGGGAGACTTATTACATCCAATCTTAGCCGACTTTTGATTCATGAATGTTGTATGCTTGTTGAAATAAGTGTCGAGCTAGATATAGATAGGGTAAATGAGTCAACTTAAGCCTAGAGGCGACCTAATCTTGTTGATTTAGTCGACCTCGAGACTTGGTTAACTTTTTCCTTTGAACAAGATTGACCATGAGTCGAACCCGTTATTATTATTGTAGCCGACCTAGGGTCGAGCTAAATCTAACAAACCGACCAAGGATCGAGTTTATTAAAACGAAGTCGACTAAGAATCGGACTTGTTAAGTGAACGAAGCCGATTTAGAATCGAGCTTGTTAGAACGAAGGCGACTAAGAGTCGAGCCTATTAGGGTGAAGCCGACTAAGAGTCGAGCTAAGATGAACCGACTAAGAGTCGAGCTCATTAGAACAAAGTCGACTAAGAGTCGGACTTGTTAAGTAATCAAAGGCGATTAAGAATCGAGCTTTGTTGGAACGGAGGCGACTAAGAGTCGAGCTTGTTGATATTAATGTAACACTATGTTTGATCGAATAAACTGCTCTTTTCATTGAAGTGGGAATCATGCTTTACATCAATTCGAAACTAGCTTTAACATAAACTTGAACTTTGAAATTGAAACTAGAAGTAGTATTTGATGAGGTGAGTAGCATGCCAAGGATGTTTCAACTCGTCACCTCCGGATGAGCTATCATGTAGGTTCCTTCTTTGACGACTCGAGTGACCACATATGGACCTTCCCAGATTAGGAGATAGTTTATTCTGGCGGGTCCTTCGCCCGTTGCCTCAATCTTTCTCAATACGTAATCCCCGACTTGGAAAGACCTTGCTTTGACCTTCTTGTCGTGGTAGCTCTTAGTTCGCTGCTTGTAGTTGACCATTCGGAGGTAAGCTGTTTCTCGCTTCTCGTCGACTAGGTCCAGGTCGATCAATCTATTGGTATCGTTTTGCTCTTGATTGAAGAAAGTCACTCTAGCGAGTGGGGAATGCGAGGCTCGGCGGAGTGCCGTGGCCTCGACCCATATGTGAGAGCGAAAGGGGTTTCCCCGTAGGCCCCAGTGGTTGTACGAAGCGCCCGAAGAGCGAGGGAGTTCGTCCCAACCAATTGTTACGTCGACCTACGAGTCTGTCTTGAGCGAAGATAGAACAAGCTTATTTCTTTGCCTCGGCTTGCCCATTTCCTTGAGGATATGCGACGAGAAGATTGCCAATGCTTGATTCCTACCCGATTCATCTACGCCGAAGGCTCTTGAGAAGCTGTAGTCCGTTGTCGAATCTTATGGCTCTTGGAAAACCAAATCGGCACCAAATGAAATCATGAATGAAGTTTATAGCATTCTCCTCCGTGATGCGAGCTAATGGTTTGGCCTCAACCCATTTAGTGAAGTAATCTATAGCAACGATCACATACTTGCAATTTCCTCGGGCGGGAGGAAGGGTCGATCAATCAAGTCGACACCCCACATGTCGAATGGCCAGCCGCAATTACGGAGTCTCGGTTGTAGGCATATGAGGTAAGTTGGCAAACCTTTGGCATTGATCACATTCCGAACAAAGTTGTGAGTGTCGGCTCATGTGTGGCGATAGTATCCCAAAGTGATTAACTTATCTCGCAAGAGTCCTGCCCCCGGTGTCCACCACAAATCCCACTGTGTACTTCATGTATCAATAGGGCGACCTCTTAGGGTGGATGCACTTTAGTAATGGCCGAGTATAGGATCTTACGAACAGTCGCTCCTTGAATGACATACCTTGGAGCTTTCTTTTTGATAGCTCGAGCCTTCTTCTCGTCATCTGGCAGCTCTCCAGTTTCTAGGTATGCTTTCATTTCCTCAATCCAACACTTCTCCCGAGTCCAATTTCTTGAGGGATCATCTATGCACCGAATTTTTACCCTTTCATAAGCTGGATTTTCGAGGAAGGAGATGGGCTCGTCATGTGGCTCATCCGAGTAGCAAGTTTCGAGAGGAGGTCGGACCACTCGTTATCTTCTCTTCCAATCCTTTGAATCTCCTGAATTCTAAGTCCTTTATCGGTTCTTTCACCAGTCGCAGTATTTGATCAATGTGGCACCGAGCACCTCATACTCGCCTCGACACAGTTGACTATCAGCTGCGAATCACAAGAAGCCATGATCTTAGTCGCTCCAAAACACTTGGCATACTCGATAGCCGCAATCAAGGCTTCATATTCGGCTTGGTTGTTGGAAGCGTCAAATTTGAACCTTAGCGATTCCGTAAATGACCCTGCACTCACGGCTCGACCAAGACAATTCCAGCTCCACTAACATTTTGGTTGCGACCCGATCTGCCCGAATAGACCTTCCAACAATCGACGGGTAGAGTGATGGCGACTTGTGACTCGGCTCTTTCCCTTTGCCCTTTTCTTTGGAGCTCGCCGCTCGTCATCTTCCTTGGTGAACGTAAGCTCGACCAAGAAGTCGCCAGAGCTTGAGCCTTCAACGCCTTTCGAGGTCGATACTCGATGTCAAATTCGGTGAGGGCAATTGACCCAATTGAGTAGTCGACACAGAACTTTTCCGGCTTTGTGCGGTATTTTTCTCAAAGGAGCATTGGTAAGAACCACGATTGGATGAGCCGAGAAAATAAGCCCGTAATTTTCTTGAAGCTACGACTAGAGCATAAGCGACTTTCTCGGACGTTGTAATACACCGCTTTCCACATCCGATAAAGCTTTGTGATATAGTACATGGAAGCTTACGAAGCCCTTCATCCTCTCTAATCAATGCTGCAAAGAATCGACTTGTCTCCTGCAGGATAGATACACAAATAAAGTCTCACCACGGTCGTCGGAGCTCGAGCGAGAGGTGGAGTAGCAAGATAATCCTTCAATTGTTGGAACGACGAATGACATTCGGTCGTCCATTCAAAGCTTTTCGTCCCCCTCAATGCTTTGAAGAAGGGGAGAGACCTTTCTGCTGACTTTGATATGAAGCGACCAAGAGCTGCTACCCTTCCATTAAGTCGCTGCATCTCTTTGATAGTGGTGGGAGCCTTCATGTCGACTAAAGCCTTTATCTTCTCTGGATTAGCTTCTATGCCCCTTTGAGATACCATGAATCCCAAGAACTTGCCAGCTGCCACTCCAAACACACATTTACTGGGGTTAAGCTTCATGTCGTTTGCTCGTAAATTGGCGAATGTCTCTTTTAGGTCGACCACGTGACTCCCGGCCTTAGTTTTAATGACCATGTCGTCAACGTAGGCCTCCATATTTCGACCAATTTGTGAGGCAAAGACTTTGTTCACCATCCTCTGATATGTCGCTCCTGCATTCTTCAAACCAAATGGCATCATATTGTAGCAGTAGATGCCCCCAGCTGCTTGAAATGCTGTTTTGACTATATCATCCTCGTGCATCTTAATCTGGTGGTAGCCTGAGTAAGCGTCGAGGAAACTGAGGGTGGAGTGACCAGCAATAGAATCAACTAGCTTGTCGATCCTTGGAAGGGGATAACTGTCCTTTGGGCAAGCTAGATTAAGAGTAGTGAAGTCGACACACATCCGCCATTTGCCATTTGATTTCTTCACCATGACCACGTTGGCCAACCACGTTGTATGAGTGGCCTCTTTGATTATCCCTGCACTCAAAAGTTTTTGTACCTCAGTCTTTATAGCTTCCTCCTTGTCGCGAGCAAAGCTTCTCAATTTAAGGGTCTAGGCTTAATGGTCGGGTTGACTTGAGCCGATGAACAGCGACCTCCTCCTTGATTCCCCTCATGTCCTCTACTCTCCATGCGAAGACATCTTGCTTTCTTCGAGTAGCTTGATAACTACGCTCGCTCCTCAACCGATAAGCCGCTTTCCAATTTGAATTTTTGGTCGGGGTAAGAAGGGTTGGTGATTGCGACTCTAGCTCGTCCACGGCTTCTAGCTCTGGTCCATCTACGAATTGTAGAGTCTCATTATGATTTCCACGACCTTTTGTCTTTCCTCGGCTCCCAAGTGTGGAGCCTCCTCGGCTATCATATCATCGAAGCTGCTGTGACCTTGTTGGTAGGGGCCCCAGAGTTATTGTCTATCTGGAGGCGTAGGTCTCCTATGACGACTTGATCGGACCATAACTACATCGAATCGACCTCGGTGGTGTTAGAGTGACGTGTCGACTCAAGCATGACCTCGTCATTTGAGCGATAGGTCGACTCTACCACGTCGGTGATTGTTGACGATCGGGTAGTTTTGGTGGCTGGCGAGAGCGGCTTGAGTAACCGTCGGCGATCTCAATTTCTAGCTCCCTTTTCTTTCTTTCTCTTAGAACATGATCCGGATAAGCACGGGCACGTGCCTTGTACGCAACCCGCTCCGGCGGGTGTGGGGAACTTTACTCGGCGATGAGGAATTGATGCTACTATTCCAAGAGCGACACTGTCCGGGGAATTCCAAGTATGGCGGCATAGTCGCTATTTACATCAATTACGATAAATTGTACCTTCGAGACAATCTGAGGGGGTCTTGGCCTAGGTCGACGTCGAGCACTATCTGGCCTTTAGCATCAACTCGGTGGTTGGTGAAGCCCTCCAACCTGCCGTCATATCTCTCCAGCTGTTCATCATTAAGACCCATCTCCTTGAAAGTTTTGTAAAACAAGATATCCTTGCAGGCCCCGTGTCGACTAAGAGTCGCTGGTAAGTACGTACATCCATCAATGAGACTGGGATGACGAGAACTTGCTCCTAGCCGCCATATTTGTTGCCAATTCGTGGGGGTAGAAGGCGGTGCCTCATCTCTTATTTCTCTCCTTGGAGGCACGTGTGGGGCCTTATTAAGTGGAATATCTTGTGCTTGATGGCCGTGTTGCTTGCTTGTTCGGTGATGACTCCCGGAGTTCGATGCAGAGGTGCACTAGAGTCCTTGTTGTCCACTGTGGCTGCTCGCCTCCCCGGCTTGAGGTCTCTTCACATAAGCTTGAGTCTCCCACAGTCGACCATTCTCTGGATGATACGCTTTAATCCTAAGCAATCCTCTGTGAGATGACCGGTGTCTTTGTGGTAGTCGCGGTACTTCTTTGTTGTCCCGCCTAAACTTGTTGCTGGATTCATTGGGGCTGGAGGAGCTAGCTCGACGGCATTCAGAATCTCGGTTCGACTCACCGTGAGGAGTGAAAGCTTCGGGCACGCTTCTCTGTCGCCCTAGTTACTGTTCTTTCCATTTTTATTGTTCCCCCATTCTTGTTGGAGTCTTTTTATCGTCAGCTGACTTCAACCTTGGGGCTCTTACCATTCTTCTTTTCTTTCCTTTCCTCGGCCGGGCGACATTATACACCTTTTCAAACAACTCTGTCGAGTTGTGACCGTTCGGGCTGTGAGCTCGTAGTCCATGTCTTCTGAGGAAATACCACTTCGGAAGCAATTGATTACTTCCATGTCTGTGAGGTCTTCCTCTATTTTATCAACCATCTCTTTGAACTTGGTGAAATAGCTCATCGAGCTTTCATTCTTACCACTGCACCAAGTTATTCGGATCGGTGACGGTTATCTTTCGAGCTCCTGTGATCGGCGATCTAAGAATTTTGTTACGAAGGATGCCCGTGTGGTGATACTACCGGCGACAAACCATTGAACCAAGTTAAGGCTGCCCATTAAGTGTGCTTAGGAGAGCTTTGCACATGTTGTCGTCCTCATTGGCGACAAAACACATAGTGGCCCTCCGGATGTGATATGTGGCTCCTGGCATTTGTCGACCCAGTACTTCTCCGAGGAAGAGGCAACCCTTTGAAAGTAGGAGGAGGTCGACTATCTCGATTTCCTTGGAAAAAGGTCGAAGAGCAAAGTCAATTCGTTCAACCTTTCCGATCTCTTTTTCTTCTCCTCCTCCCATTGCTCGAATTTCTTTTTCATCATCAACCATTTCCACGGCATCGGGTCTCTCATCTCTGGAGGGGAGCGACGTGGACCTCGGCCTCGCTCCTGGGGAGTCACTGCCTACTCCTCCTGTCTCTGTGGGAATTGGCCCTCTCTACGATCGGCTGGGGATCTATGCTGTTACTTCTTTGAGGCGACCTGCGCCTCTCAGCAACAGATGGCGACTGCGCTGTTTACTGTCTCTTTGAGACCACGATCTACGAGTTCGTGCTTGGGAGAAACATGCCTGTTTCTATTGGTACATTAGCGTGTCCTTAAGTCGGGCGAGCCTCCTGCTCTCTATTTACGGTGAGGTGGCCCTCGGGTCGTTACTCGGCACATGCGCGATGGTAGGAGCTCGGCTGAACTATCCTGTTGTCACCGTTACGTCCCACACCTTCATTTGGCCTCATACTCACCTTTGTTTGACCATTAGAGACACGAGTACGATCCAGCTCTTTCGGAGTGCACGTCGGCTGCTACGCCTCTTCCATAGCTATTAGGTCGGCCAAAATGCGGGCCCTCTCTAACATCATCTCTTTCTTGCTTTCATAGGGTTGGTGGAGGGACACGCCTGTGTCAGCGTTCACTGGCTTGAGTTGGACGTTTAGGAGGGGCGGAGCTCCTTGCCCGTCCATTGTGCCTTTTGCCTCTCCTTGTGTCGAGCCCGGAGCCTGCACCCATCCAACGATGCTTGGTAGAGCGTGTGGCTCTACCGTAGGGACGATTTGGTGGGGGAGGAGGCAAATTCAAGTTTTCGGCATTTGCATTTGCATTAGTGTTGTTGTTGTTGTTGTTGTTCACTTCGTGCCCAGTGAAGCCTCGGATACGTGTCCGTCCGAAGTCACCATTGTTGCGGGTTGTTGAAAAATTTCGAGGTCGAGTTGAAGCACGTTTCCGTGATGGAACCAAGCGATGCGGCGAGGAAATGTGCTTATCAATCTTCCTCCACGTGGCGGGAGTGATCACCTGGCTCCTTGACACAGCAGAACCACGACTAGCCGGATGTGTCTCAGGCGAAAGACGCTCGGGCGTGAGTAAGATTATAGTTGTATAAAGCTCAAAATGTATAGAATTATGAATTACGATAACAAAATGGCCGCAGTTACCTTTCACCGTTTGGTAGTGATGAAGTATTTATAGGCAAGAGTGATGTATTTTTGGGGAGGCGGCATGTCTCAGGATTATAGCGGCGGTTACTTGGTCGTGGGCACGTGTCTATAATGGTCCCTGATTTGTAGGGATGTAGTTGTGAGCGTTAATTGAACAAATAAGCCGGCAAGTGTCGGTCGTCACTTGCTTGATTTAGGTCGAGTCGCCGCTCGTGGAATGGTCGACATTGTCGGAGTAGAGCATGGTTCGTACCCGAATAGTAGCATGGATCATGAGGTCGGACTAAGTTAGGTCGGGACTTGTAAGTCGGACCATGGGCTTAGTCGACTGATGTGTGAGATGGGCCTTGGGCCTTGTTCTGATTGGATTAGTTTCATTGAGAATGTGGGTGCCAACGCTATCTGTAATTGGGCTTTACTCGTTTGGCCCAATTCGACACTTTTGGTATGTTCAACCATCTTACAAGAAACCTAAATATTCTACCTAATTACCTAAAATTCATACTCCTCCCTCCGTTCCCGAATTTAATTTTCTTAGTTTGACTTTACACGGGTATTAAGAAAAGACAAATGTTGTGAGTATAAAAAGTAAAATAGGAGAGAGAAAGCGGGTAGGCAGTTTTTATATTGTTTATATTGATGTCGTAATTCAACCAAAATCCTTACAAAAATTGGGTGGCCGATCGGATTGATTGTAGGAAACAATTTGGGCATTTATATCGACCGGGCAAAGAATAATTCAATCACTTAGTGTACAAGTTTTCATCAAGCAAAAATTATAGCAGAGTTCATCTGCCATATCTTCATCGACGCCTTAATCTTAGCATCAGTAGCATTGTTGAACAAAAATAACTTGGCATCCTCGTAAATCGCCTTCGTTGGGTACACACGCGACGTTATGGTTGATCGTCCTCCTTGAGCAAAGCTTTCTACAATCGAATGATCAACCTAAAAATTTCCAACATTCAGCATTAGCCCATTTTCTACACTCATCAACAAGAAAATGAGATAAAGAAAAGAGTTGTAGCTAGTTTACTAACCAGTATTCTCAATGTTAATAATTCGCCTTCGAGTACTGGAACAAAACTGCCGTAGATTGACTTGTCAACGTCATTTGCCTCGGATGAACTATACCAAAACAAAAAAATCTTCGTCGTAAGTCAACTAAAAGTCAACGCTACATATTCATGAGAGAAAGAGAAAGAGAAAGACCTTGTTTGATCAGCTGCAACGAAAGTTTGAAGCTTTCCATCACCACCTTTGCCTAAATAGAAGTAAATAGGTGTCTTCTCGGATAAATCATTATTTGCAAGAACAAAGAAACCGAATGGCCCTAATGCACCGCGTGCAGTGGCCCCACCATGACCGCCACAACTATCCACCACGTCGGATTTCTCTAGCCGCTCGATGGCTTCCTTTTCAACCTCAAACTGAGCCATGATATCCAACTGAGTGGCCGGGCCCACGTTAAGTGGTACGAGTGAACCCGGTCCTAGCACAACATTGTTAAATTCTGTGCTGTTTGATCTTAATCTTTCAACTTCTTCGACCGGCCATTGAATTACATTTTTACCAGTTTTCTTATCAAATAATACTGTTCTTGGAAGGCCCTGTTTTTTCAATCAAATGAAATGTCAGAATTCCTAAACCATAGTTGAAAATAAAATGTGCTTGTCTAACAATTGTTAAAAACTAAATGGGCCTACGTGGGCCATTGAAAGGCCAAAGCCCATTAGCAAGTTCTCTACTTACGACTCTCTCTAGAGTCGTAAGTAAGGAACTCACTAATGGGCCGCAACTTGGCACATTCAATTTATGAGCCTGGCTCACGGGCTTTATTACGGACTTGGGCTTTTCTTGGACATCTCCCTAGGAGTTGCGTCAAAAGTGTGAGGAAAATTCTTAAAGTACAAGCCCAATAGAGGAAAATTCTTAAAGTACAAGCCCAATAGATTTCGGATGAAAATAGAGAGTTACTATTCAAACCCCAAAAACCTATGAGTATACCCCAAACTTTTTTTTTTTTTTTTTTTTTTGTTGTTTTTAAGAAAATTACTTTTTGCCCTTAAATAATTTGCAGGAACAAAAAATGGCTTCCTTCCTTCTTCTCCGTCTACGTTCGCGGAGACGATGGTTCGGCTTGGCGAGCAGCGGAGGTCAACTCCTTTTTAAAAATAAAAATATACGTGATCGGTTTTCGCGTAGATCATGGACCCATAACTAATTTAAAGTTTTGAGTAATTTTGAATAGGAGAAATTTTACATTTAGGAAAAAAAAAAAATTGCAGTCGGCCTGACACTGAGACTTTGGGCTTAAAAGTCGGCCATTCTGGGTAGACTTTGGGAACAAAGTCGGCATTCTGGCCGACTTTAGGTAATTTTTCCACCACACCGGACGACTTTTTAATAAAAAGTCATCCACCCAGTAGCCGACTACGGTAATTTTTTTCTAAATGTAAAATTTCTCCTATTCAAAATTACTCAAAACTTTAAATTAGTTCTGGGTCCATGATCTACGCGAAAAACCGATCACGGGTATATTTTTATTTTTAAAAAACGAATTAGTTTTGACCTCCGTCGGTTCCGCCGTCGAACCATCGTCTCCGGCGAACGTAGACGGAGAAGAAGGAAGGAAGCCATTTTTTGTTCCTGCAAATTATTTAAGGGCAAAAAAGTAATTTCCTTAAAAACAACAACAAAAAAAAAAAATTTGGGATATACTCATAGGTTTTTGGGGTTTGAATAGTAACTCTCATGAAAATATTACCATAAGAGAAGCCCAGCCCTTCTTAATATCAGCCGCTTCGCTATCCGTCTCCTTGATCCAACTCCACAATACTCTCCTCTTCTTATTTTGGTCGTAAAATGTTTTCGATGCGTAGAAAATCCCGTAATCGTATCTAAGCCCGATACCAACATCGATTTTCGGGTCATCGGGGACCCATTTACCGATCCCGGCATCGTAAGTTCCAATTGCATAGAAATCGTTCCTATCATCATCAAGACTGGCCTTTACTACATGCTTAATTCCAGGCCCATTAGCTGAAGTGTCCAGCCCATTTTCTTCGGATATTGAGACCGGGTAAAAATCCACACATTCCCACATACCCGTACCCGAAACACCATGGAGCCATTCATCTTTTAGCTCAAATGACTTGAAATCATCAGTGTCATACACTAATGAAATTCCAGTTCTGTTGACTTTTGACCCAATGGTTATCCTCCACTTGCCTTCGGGTGTGGCCCATGCGGTTGTCGGGTCACGGAAGTCCTTAAAGTGGATACCGGGTGGTGGGACAAGAACCGGGTTGCCAGAGTACTTGACCCAGTTTATGAGGAGGGGATCAGATGGATCGGCAGGGTACGCAAGATTTTGCACCTGCACTGATTCATTGGTTGATCCAGTGTAGAGCATGACTAGTGTACCGTCCGATAGGATTGTGGCGGACCCCGTCCAAACACCATCTATGTCGTACCATTGATCGGCTTCCATCGCGATCGGGAGGTGGCGCCAGTGAATCAAGTCCCTTGATGCTGCATGGCCCCACACAATGTTGCCCCAGACTGGACCATCAGGGTTGTATTGGTAGAATATGTGGTACCATCCCTTGTAAAACACCGGACCTGAAAATATTTGTAAATAAAGATTAAACTTTGAATTAAATAATAATTCACTAGTTAGGTGGATGCCGTTAAATAATTCACTTTTAATTTAATTTATTTGGTGAGTTTAATTTGATGTTTTTCACGTCCAAACTATTCTATAATTAATGTCATATTTTTCTTTAAACATGTTCCAAAATAAATGATACTCCCTCCCTCGACTCGATTTAAGATTCTTACTTTCTTTTTTAGTCTGTCTAATTTTAAAATTTTTAGTTACTTTATTAGCTAAAAGGTACAAGTAAAATGCAACTTTTGTTTTGGTACTAAGACTACTTTTGGCACAAAACAAATGTCACAATATACTTTAGGGGTGGACATGGTTCGGTTCAAATCGCGGTTTGAGATCGAACGAATCAAATTATGCAGTTTGGTTCGGTTTTTTTTTCTATAAATGGTTTAGCTTGGTTTGAAATTTTAATAAACCGTGTGGTTCGGTTCAGCTCGCAGTCTGGAACCTCAAAACCGAACCAAACCGAACCGAACCAAACCGATTCAGACCGAACCGCGGTTTAGACAATGTCTTGTAATTTGTTTTGAGATGATTTCTTTTGTTGTACTTGTTAGAACAATGAACTTTCAGTTTACTAAAACTCATTCCTATTTGGATAGTAGTATTTGTGTTTTATGTTTAATATATATGATTGCTAGTTTGATAAAAAAAAATATGTAAAGAGCAACGCTTTTAGTTGGACAGGTTTGTAGTTCGGATAGCGGTCTAGACCGCAGTTCGGACCACGGTTTGAATCGTTTATGAAATCGTGGTTTGAGACCGAACCGAACCAAACCGAGGTGGTTTGGTTTGAAATTTTCTATGGTTTGGTTTGGTTTGAAATTTTCCCAAACCGAGTACTAGCGGTTTGATCTCCAAATTCCTTCCAAACCGAATCAAACCGAACCATGTCCACCCCTAATATACTTGTCGAACGCTTTACAAAATGTTTGTATTTATGTGTGGTTTGTAATATGATAAATATTTATTAAGATTATTATTTAGAAACACATATTCGTGCATAATCTTGAAAATCAAACATCATTTTTTGTTTTTTTTTTTGAAAGGTAAAAAAAAATAAATAAGAATAAGAGAGATATGAACACCACGTACCATTAGGATCTGGAGAAGACAAAGCAGAACGATTCCACCAAAAACATCGTTAATCAAAATTAACCACCGGAAAATAAAAATAACATCATTAGTATTTGAAAGAACACAAAATCTTGAAAAAAAAAACATGTTTTTTTATAGGATTAGAAAAAACGTATTTTCTAATTAATTCCTAAAACAACCAAACTAGAAAGGTTAGATTAAATTACCATTAATCCAATTCTGGGGTGGCTGGAAATGAAAAGCGGTTCTTTGCCAATCCAGCATTTTGGATGTCCATGCAAACGGCCGGACACCCAACAACGGCCGGAATGACTTCTCCGACACCCCCTTCTCGGTGCCCCGTGCCACCGGCATTACCCTTCCCGGTGATGCCGACCTCGTTTTCGACGCCAAGATGCATACATCTTTGTCGTTATGTCTCGGAGGAGACGATTGATTGTTGTTGGTGATGCCTAAGAAGGCCAAAACTATTGCAACGGCCAATAAACCACATGTTGTTAAGATGATTCTTTTGTTGGGTTGCCGGCGGTTGGACGGAGTATTGGGGGATTGGTCGCCGGCGGGTAACGGGCTGTATGAAAAAGGGAGGGTGGTGGGCTGCTGTTCCGGATCTGGAGCCATTTTTTTTGTGTGTGTGTGTGTTCATGGGATAAATAAGAGCATGTATTTATAGGAGAAATATTGGGTGGATATTGTTTGTGTAAGAAAAAGGGAAGGTTATTAAATGGTTCAGGGCATTGGCGGACACAAGGGGGGCCAAGCAGGTACATTAGGCCCTGCTTGGTGTTTTTTTTTTTTTTTTTTTTTTGTTTTTTTTTTTTTTTTTTATAACTATGCTTGTCATTATTCCCTCTGTATTATGCTTGTCATTACTCTCTCTCTCTCTCTCCCAAAATAAATGTCCATTTTTTTTCTTTCAATTTTACTCTTGATTCAAGAGTAAATTTGAAACTTTTTTTCAACATTTATTTAGGGACGGAAGTATTTTTTTTTTGTATTTAGACATGCCATACTAACTACTTGGACTTACATAATTGTTCATTGTACCTATGGTGCTTGATGTTTTGATTTTGTTTCGGATATTAAGCAAAATGGTAACCATCTGTAATTTCTGTTGCAGCTAAGATTTTTTTCTCCTTCTCATTTAGTCGCACTAAAGTTGTTTTGCATGTGGAAAAAATAGCAAAAAAAAAAAAATTTCGGGGGCGCTGCCCCCGAACCCCCATCTTCAATCCTTTGTTCCAAAGAAACTTGGCCCCCTTTACTTAATATCCTGCGTCCGCCACTGGTTCAGGGGATGAATATTGTTAGTAAAATCATTGTACATTTTCACTTCTCTTCATTTGCAAACATGAATTAATAAGTCTTTGAAATAGTTGCATTAGTCAATTTGTTTGTTGGTTAAAATGAAGTTATACATTTTTTATTTTTGATATTGAACGGTTGACAGATATATTGTGTTTCATGTACCGTTCATTAAATTTTATCTGATCGTCATATAGAAGATGAGACTTTATTTAAACTGACTGTCGCAACTCAACAACAAATTAATTGTTGCAACGATGTCCACGAATGCGACCACAATAATATGTTTAAAACATATACACTTTTCACATTTTTGCTATTTTATTTTTAATCGTTTCACTTTACCAAAAACAATATGTTATTAAAACAATACTAGTGAGTAACCCGTCGGTCCTCGACGGGGCATAAAACACTGAGGTAAAAGTTAAATGTAAATACAATTTAAAAAATTAATGAGATAATTTTATGTAATTACAACTTGTCAAAAACTTATTTGTACACAACATTTGTAGTCGTGTCATCTGACTGTTCATGACTATTACATATAAGCACTTTAAGTCATTTCCTTGTAGTTACTCTAGAAAAAGCAACAAATAATATTGTCCATGACTAAATACTGGTCTTGAAAGAAAAAGGCCAACATGAGCGAGCGACTAACCCTGACGTTTATTTATCGTCATTGCAAAAGAAACGGTCAGTGAGAATTGTGTCCGTTGAAACCTAACCGGGAATTTTGTTGTATCAGAAGGTGACATAATCATCCTCGGTATCAACACCTTCTTACCAACATTCTTTCCGGACAACATTACCGCCTCCTCGACACGTGCTTACCTATATATATATTAAAATAACAGTATGTTTTATGTCAAGTAATCAAATAATTAATTGTATAAATGTATAATTATATACTAACAAAATTGATTTGCGTACCTAGATTTGTAATGAGCAATCTTGTACCGTTACACAATTCTGAAGCTTGATTTATATTTCGTAACAACATGACGATACATCCAATCTTTAGCTTTAGTATGTGATTAGGTATTCCAGAGCACTTGACAGTGTTTTGGAATTCAGTTGAAAATATATCTTCAACTGATTGGTTAAATTCCTCATCTTTGCATATGGCGTCAGAACTCATGTATTCCACTTCTTTTTCAGGAAAGAGCGACATAACATACTCATTAATACTGTCAACAATCTCATTTGTTGGTGCAAGTATAGCTCGATTCTGGAAAAATGCATCAACATCTTTATTCTGCATTATGTTCGGGTATATGCAATCCACGATAGCTGAGATGGTATTGACAGAATCTCTTATCAATATGTCATCTGGTATTTTGATTTCAACTTCACCATGGTTCTTATCACCTGCAGTAGTAACCAACATATAATACATAAATATTAGTAAAAATGTGAACTTAAAAGGAAGTAAAAATCAATATTAAAATTGAGAGAAGATCGAAAAATTATGAAGCAGTTTTTACTAATATTAAGACGGATATAGTATATAAATTGCAACAAAGGCAATAAGGCTTTTGAGACAGAGGTAGTAATAACCAACAGATAAAATACGTATCTATATCTTAAAAGCAGTTGTTACTTATCACATGCAGTCCCATCACCAACGAATAATAACCAATTTGCAAACGACCTGATATCCTCAACATCCGAAGAAGACGAACTACTCTACATAAAATATTATATTTTATTCTTATTATAACTTTTAAAATATATACGTATCCATAATGTTAAACAAAATGTATTTGAAAATCACCTGTAATCTCATATTTTGTATTAACCTTAGTACTTTGCATTCATTTACATATTGCAAGGGGGTCCTAATAATTGAACGTTTAATTTATATTTTTATAGTAAAATAAAAAAAATTATTTGTGCTTCAATTCATTTTCATTTTTAACTAAAATTTGAAACAAAAAATTAAAATTTGAAAATTAAATTTCTAATTTAACATTTATTAATTTTCGAATTAACAATTAATAAATGCAAATTTAAGAATTTCACAAATAAATCATAAATCAAATCTAAATGATGATTATACGTATACGACTTTAATTTATGTTTGATAATATGTGATCTGCTTAGTTATATATACAATACGATAAATCTTAATTCTTTTAAAGATTAAAAATAAAAATAAAAGTAGTATTGGATAATTAAATGGTACGATTTAAAATAAATAATAAGGTTTTTTTTATATTTTTGCTACTGTTTAAGAGCAATTTTTTTATACTTCACTTTGGAGACTAATGGGGTTAATTTTAAAAATCAACCATTATAAATTTTAAAAGTTACTAATTGAATTTCAAATAGATGATTGTGATTGGTGGATGATGGAAAGATTGACCAATGAAATTGTGCCACTTGGAGTTTTTTAGAAGCATGAAATTTTTTTGCTATTATATACTCCCTCCATCCCATAGAACTTTACTCCTTTACTGTTGAGAACGGAAAATAAGAAATAATGTTATTAAAGTAGGTGTTGTGAGTGGGAGGAGAGAGAATGAGTGGAGAGAATAATAAATTTGAAAAGTGTTGTGAGTATGATAAGTGGGTCCCATGAATAAAGAAATATTAAAAAATTTCCTTTTTAGAAAAGTGGGGCTTTAAAGTGGGACGCCCAAAATAGTAAAAGGGGTAATGTTTTATGAGACGGAGGGAGTATAGTAGATTTGAAACAAAAATTTGAAAATTGAAAATTAAATTTTTAATTTTACATTTATTAATTTTTGAATTAACAATTAATAAATGCAAATTTAAGAATTTCACAAATAAATCATAAATCAAATCTAAATGGTAATTATACATATACGACTTTAATTTATGCTTGATAATATGTGATCTACTTAGTTATATATACAATAATATAAATCTTTATACTTTTAAAGATTAAAAATAAAAAATAAAAGTAGTATTGCATAATTAAATGGTACGATTTAAAATAAATAATCAAGTTTTTTTTTGCTACTGTTTAAGAGCAATTTTTTTTATAATTCACTGTGGAGACTAATGGGGTTAATTTTAAAAATCAACCCCTATAAATTTTAAAAGTTACTAATTGAATTTCAAATGGATAATTGTGATTGGTGGATGATGAAATGATTGGCCAATGATATTGTGCCACTTGGAGTTTTCTAGGAGCTTGAAAAACTTTTGCTATTGTATATAGTAGATTTGAAACAAAAATTTGAAAATTAAATTTCTAATTTTACATTTATTAATTTTCGAATTAACAATAAATAAATGCAAATTTAAGAATTTCACAATTAAATCATAAATCAAATCTAAATGGTGATTATACGTATACGACTTTAATTTATGTTTGATAATATGTGATCTACTTAGTTATATATACAATACTATAAATCTTTATTCTTTTAAAGATTAAAAATAAAAAATAAAAGTAGTATTGCATAATTAAATGGTACGATTTAAAATAAACAATCAAGTTTTTTTTATTTTTGCTACTGTTTAAGAGCAATTTTTTTATAATTCACTTTGGAGACTAATGGGGTTAATTTTAAAAATCAACCCCTATAAATTTTAAAAGTTACTAATTGAATTTCAAATGGATGATTGTGATTGGTGGATGATGAAAAGATTGGCCAATGATATTGTGCCACTTGGAGTTTTCTAGGAACTTGAAAAAGTTTTGCTATTATATATAGTAGATTTGAAACAAAAATTTGAAATTTGAAAATTAAATTTCTAATTTAACATTTATTAATTTTCGGATTACCAATTAATAAATGCAAATTTAAAAATTTCACAAATAAATCATAAATCAAATCTAAATGGTGATTATATGTATACGACTTTAATTTATGTTTGATAATATGTGATCTATTTAGTTATATATACAATACTATAAATCTTTATTCTTTTAAAGATTAAAAATAAAAAATAAAATTAGTATTGCATAATTAAATGGTACGATTTAAAATAAATAATCAAGTTTTTTTTTTTTTTTTGCTACTGTTTAAGAGCAATTTTTTTATAATTCACTTCGCAGACTAATGGGGTTAATTTTAAAAATCAACCCCTATAAATTTTAAAAGTTACTAATTGAATTTCAAATGGATGAATGTGATTGGTGGATGATGGAAAGATTGGCCAATGATATTATGCCACTTGGAATTTTTTAGGAGCTTGAAATTTTTTAGCTATTATATATAGTAGATTTGAAACAAAAATTTGAAATATGAAAACTAAATTTCTAATTTTACATTTATTAATTTTTGAATTAACAATTAATAAATGCAAATTTAAGAATTTCACAAATAAATCATAAATCAAATCTAAATGGTAATTATACATATTATGTTTGATAATATGTGATCTACTTAGTTATATATACAATACTATAAATTTTTATACTTTTAAAGATTAAAAATAAAAAATAAAAGTAGTATTGCATAATTAAATGGTACGATTTAAAATAAATAATCAAGTTTTTTTTTTTTTGCTAATGTTTAAGAGCAATTTTTTTATAATTCACTGTGGAGACTAATGGGTTAATTTTAAAAATCAACCCCCATAAATTTTAAAAGTTACTAATTGAATTTCAAATGGATGATTGTGATTGGTGGATGATGGAAAGATTGACCAATGATATTGTGCCACTTGGAGTTTTCTAGGAGCTTGGAAAACTTTTGCTATTATATATACACTACTAGAAAAAATGGGATTACCAACGGCCAAATCCGTCCTTAAATTGCAAAAGTCGTCCCTAAATTCAATTTTAAGGACGACTTTGGTCGTTGGTATATCCTCGTCGCTGAAACGGACAAAGCTTGGTCGTCCTTGATTAACAACGACAATGTCGTCCTTAAAAGAGATATGTCGTCCCTGATTTCTAAATTTAAGGACGACAAAGTCGTCCCTAATTTCAAAGTTTAAGGACGACAATGTCGTCCCTATTTTTCGAACCAAAAAAAAAAAAACGACTTTGTCGTCCTTAATTTTATCTTCAGATTAAAAAAAAAAATCATAAATCGAATTTTTTTTAATCAGTTATTGAAAGACAAAGAGTTATTTTTTAAAATCAATTATTTATTTTTTAAATCAATTGTTTTCATATATATATATATATTTTTTGACAATCAATTTTTTTTAAAAAAATATATTCAGCACAAATATATATTTAAAAATATATTTTAATATATTTTTAAATATATAATATATGCTGAATAATTTTTTTACATAAATTAATTTATAATGTTACTTAAAATTAATACAATAATAATTAAACTAATATAAAATTAAAGATAAAAATAATCTAGTATATTGAAAAATGTCAAAATACATCAATTGAAAATGTCAAAATACATCAATTAAAATATCAAAATACATTAATTACAATTACATTTCCAAAATAAATTACAAATCTTTCAAAACACAAAAAAATAATACATATCAACCACTTTACGGATCACCACCATGTTGGGATTGGATCCTAAAACTGCAAGGGAGAAGAAAACGTCGGAGGAGCTTCTGCGAAGGAGAGCGGCCGCGCTCGAGGAGGAGAGCGACCGCGCTGGAAGGTCAAACGTGGGTGTTGAGTTTTCTGGCGTGGAGGGCGACCGCGCTAGGGGTCTGCGCGGCCGCGCTTGGTTCGGGATTTCAGCACAGTTTTGATTTGTTTCCTAATTCGTTTAGATCTCTTCTTAAACTGAGTTAGGGCTTCCTTGTATAACTATATAAGCATAATTTCGGCCTAGAATACGTTGTAGCAACATATTAGAATACATATTGGCTTGGCAATTGCCCCCGGACGTAGCTCACGAGTTGGTGAATGAACCGGGTAAACAACTCTTGCGTTCTTGTGTGTGATTGTTTCTTTCTTGTACGTGTGGGTGTGTTGATTTCTTTGTCTTGATTGCAACGGGGGAGCACCAATTTCACAACAACTGGTATCAGAGCCTGGTTCGGAGGATTCAAAATCTTTTCATTAGTTGATTAATTTTGAATCGCGTTCTTGGGGATTTTGGTAAAGCAGTCAAGATGAAGAACTCAATCGAGAAATTCAACGGTGTGAATTTCACGTTTTGGAAGACAAGGATTGAAGACTACCTTTATTGTAAGGATCTTCATGGACCCTTGAAGGTGAAGCCCGAAGACATGTCACAAGGGGATTGGGAGACGTTGGATCGGAAGGCGTTAGGAGCGGTAAGGAGCGCTGGCTAACCGACGACGTTGCACGGAATGCTATGGAGGCCAAGACAACGGTGGAGTTGCTACAAACGCCGGCCAGGACATGTATGAGAAGCCGTCGAATATCAATAAGGTGCATTTGATAAAGAGGTTTGCGAATGCGAAGATGTCGAGGGGCGTACAACGCAAGTCATATCGGCAATTTCAAAGGTATGGTGGACCAATTGAAAAGTGTTGATATTACTTTCTCCGATGAAGTGCTAGCTTGTTTTCAACTAAAGTCATTGCACGATAGTTGGGAGGTTACCGTCACAACGATTAGTACGTCGAAAACGACATTGGTGTATACCTGGGAGGTTAGAGATCTCGTCCTTCAAGAGGAGTTGCGAAGGAAAGAGAAAAGGGGAGAATCGTCCGTAGATGGGGCTGCACTTAGGGTGGAGAGAAATAGGGGGAGACCTAAAGGGAAAAAGGTCAAGTGCTACAACTGTGGCGAATTAGGTCATATTAGTTATGACTGTCCGGGAAAAGGTGGTGGTGCTAACGTGGTGGATGATGGTGGTGATGTATTAATCCTAGAGGAGGAGCAGTCGGGTGAAGATTGGGTGTTGGATTCTGGAGCTTCTTGTCATGCTAGTGGGGATGCAGAATCAATGAAGCGATACAAAACTGGAGATTTTGGGGTTCTCTATCTTGGTGTTGGTCAACCATTGAAGATCAAAGGTAAGGGGGATGTAATGATGAAGACACCTAATGGGGCTGTTTTACAACTACACGACGTGATGCATGTTCCGGATTTGAAGAGAAGGGTGATTTCCGTGGGACAACTTGACAGTGAAGGGTATGGTGTTTCTTTCATTGGTGGGTCTTGGGAAGTCACAAAAGGGGCTAAGGTGTTGGCTCATGGGGTTAAGGGGAAGACGTTGTACTCTACCTACAATGTCGATGTTCGTTCCGATGGGAGCAAGAGGCTTAAGAACCGGCCTGTTGGTGTAAAAAGGGGAGACATCAAGAAACGGTATGTTGGGGAGGACACAAAGTTGATCAACGCGATGTGGATGTCCAAGGGCCCTAACAGAGAGCGGATTCAGACCAAGAACAGTCGATGCAAGAAACAAGGTGTGTCCAAGTTTCAAGGGGAGGCATTGCAACGAGGTGGGTCTGGAGAGAGAAGGCGAAGTTAGACTTGCGGGGAGAAATCAAGGTAGAAGCTGATTTGGGGAGGCAAGAACGATCTAACACGGAGAGGTTGAAACGTCGCTTGGTTTCAACTCGCCTTAGTACTTGAGGAGAGGAGTAGTAGTGTCAAGCCAATATGGAGGGGGAAATGTGTTCGAAGGCCTTTACTCCGTGGTGGGAGTTAATGGGTGATTTTATGTTAGTTGGTTTAGTCTCTGGTGGGAGATTGTTGGGATTGGATCCTAAAACTGCAAGGGAGAAGAAAACGTCGGAGGAGCTTCTGCGAAGGAGAGCGGCCGCGCTCGAGGAGGAGAGCGACCGCGCTGGAAGGTCAAACGTGGGTGTTGAGTTTTCTGGCGTGGAGGGCGACCGCGCTAGGGGTCTGCGCGGCCGCGCTTGGTTCGGGATTTCAGCACAGTTTTGATTTGTTTCCTAATTCGTTTAGATCTCTTCTTAAACTGAGTTAGGGCTTCCTTGTATAACTATATAAGCATAATTTCGGCCTAGAATACGTTGTAGCAACATATTAGAATACATATTGGCTTGGCAATTGCCCCCGGACGTAGTTCACGAGTTGGTGAATGAACCGGGTAAACAACTCTTGCGTTCTTGTGTGTGATTGTTTCTTTCTTGACGTGTGGGTGTGTTGATTTCTTTGTCTTGATTGCAATGGGGGAGCACCAATTTCACAACACACCATCACTGCCACTAAAACTGCCAGTCACTGCCGTCCACACTGCCGCGGCGCCGCCCACCACCACCACCACCAAGAAAATGCAGATCTAGAAAATCACACACATGAAACACAATCAGAGAGAGAGAGAGAGAGGGAGAGAAAACCCAGAATTCAACGTTCCAATTATCCATTCCGACCCGGATCCGGAGAGAAAGTGAGAGAGAGAGAGAGAGAGAGAAAGCTTTACCTGAAGAGAGAGAGAGAGACAGAGACAGAGCGAGATGAGGGGGTTGATGGCGTAGGGTTTTGAGAGAGAATGAGGGAGGCGGTGAAGGGGTGATTAAGGGTAGAGCAGAGGCGGAGATCGTCGGTGGTTGCGGAGATGGCAGAGGTAGCGGTGGTGTCGGCGGCGACGTCAATGGCGTTGGAGGAGGTTGGTGAAGGTGAGGCGACGAAATGGAAGAGGGGTGGTAGAAGGAGAGGTTGAGGCGTGACGGGGGGAGGCGAATAGGAGGGAGACGGTGGGGAGCTTGGGGTGAGAGACGGTGAGGGAGCTGCTGAGGAAATGAGAGAGACGGTGGTAATTTGAAAATTAAGAGAGAGAGAGAGAGAGAGAGAGAGAGAGAGAGAGAGAGAGAAAGGAGGAGTGAAATAGGAAGAGGGTTTTTAATTGGTTTTGTTTGAATTATTGTGGGTTGTTGGATTGAATGTATTGAATGGCCAGATCTTGCTTGGCTCATGATCCATGTGATTCTTTGACATCCAATAGGAGAATGCCACATCACATAATAGCTTTTAATATTTATTTTACACCATAACTTAATTAAAATATAATGCCTATTATTAATGATAATAAGATAATTTGATAATTGATAATAATACATAATAATACTACTAATAATCTTTCTATAATTAATTGTTCAGTTGGTATTATTAAATAACTAATAATTATCATTATATAATTAGTGATAATATTTAATAATTATTATCATTATATAAGTAATATTACTTATCAACTTTTTTTTTTATTGGTGAAATTATTTACATAAAGTTATAAAAATTGAAATAAAAAAATTATCAATTTTTTATATATATATATTATATATTTACGACTACTGATGCTACTACTGCTACTGCTACTACTGCTACTACTACCACTACTACCACCACCACTACTACTATCACTACCACCGGTATCACTGCTACTACACTACTATCACTATAATTGCCACTACCCCAACCACTAATTTCATCACTACTACTGCCAATATCACAATTTCTACCATTGCTATTATCACCACTGTTACTACTGTTGGAAATTAAATTATAAGCACCACAGATTAAACAAACAATTTAATCAACAGTAGGGAATTTATTGATCAAGTCAAGAACGTACCAATTAAGCCAATAGCAAAACCGAAAGCAAGGAACAGGATCAGGAAAAATAGACAGAAACAATAAAACAAACGATTAGAAAAACTTATCGTGATTTGATCGAGTCGCCTTAGGAAGACTGTCCTAAGAGAAAATATTGCCCCCAATTGGTGCAACTCGTGCATGTGCAAATTTCTCCGAGGATAAAATGATCACGGATTACGTACCACAAAATAGCACACAGGTAGGTAATCACCGGCGGTCCTATCTCAGTCGCCTTGAATCTCACGAACGAATCTCTATGAACGGGAGTAATCGAAATAATGAAAAAAAGCAAGAGAATTGATTTTCTCTTCAATCTCTCATGTAATTTTCGGCTGGGAGGAAGAGAGTATTTATACATATGGTATCCTAGGGTTTTTAAGCCTTAAAAAGACCTAAAACTGATCCAATTTAGCCCAGGAAAAACACCAGAAATGACGTCAGCGCGGCCGCCCTCGAGGCTTGCCCGACCGCGCTAACCTCCAGCAATATTTGGAGAACTCTCGGCCCTTAAGCGTGGCCGCCCTAGGCCTAAGCGCGGCCGCTCTCCATGGCAGAAACTCCAACGTGTTTTTTCCCTTGGCCAAAAATCAGTTCAAGCCCAAGACACTACAAGGTCATGTGTAACGACCCTAACCCTAGGCACTAATTTAAATATCATATTGTGTGCTTTTAATATTATTGTTAATATTATGTGTCCATTTTTATATACTGATTTCATATGTTAGGATACTTGATAGTAAAATAAATTAATGTTCTAGGAAAAATATAAAAATAGCAAATAAATAAATAATGGGAGGAGGATAAATTGGGTAGATAAATAATTAGAATGATGTGTCTAATTATAATGTGAAAGCCTTAGTTGAGGGGGGGGGGCATTCCCTTCTCCCTAATTCCCTCAAATAATGCCCCAATAGTCAACTTCCACCTTACCTCCCCATACCCTCTCTTACTACTCCCACACTCTTCCTCCCCTCCTTCATCATTTCTCTTACTTCTTTCTTTTCTCTTCACTTTCCATGGAAGCTTGGTGAAAGCCTCCCATTCCAAGAGTTCATACCAAGTTCATTCCTCAACCATTTCCAAATCCAAGTGTCCTTTTGTGAGTGGTTCATCTCAAGGAGTTGATCAAGCCTAGAAAAGCTTCATTTCATCTTGTATTGGCTCAAGTAAGTTATTATGATTTCCCTTCAATGTTGAGCATATGAATCTAAATGATATGTAAATGTGCTATAAACTACTTTTGGGACTTGATTGTGTTGTTTCTTGGCTTTGGGAATGATTAGATAAGCATAATGTTGATGAACATGAAGAGAGTAATTAAATAGTTGATCAACTTTGGGATTGAAGGTGATAGAGGGTTTTAAAGCATGGATTGAGTATTGATATGTGTTCAATATGGTATATAAACTGGTTTTGGTTAGTTTAGTGCAGCTAGATGAAGCAAAAATGGGGTTTTGTAGTTTTGGGTTGCAGCTGATGGAAACATCAGCAACAATTCTGGGTATTGGCACGACTAGTGCACGGGAGCACTAGTAGTGCACGGGAGCACTAGTAGTGCACGGGAGCACTAGTAGTGCATGGGAGCACTAGTAGTGCACGGGAGCACTAGTGGTGCAAATGAGCACTAGTGGTGCAAGGGAGCACTAGTGGTGCACTGGAGCACGACTCGTGCACTAGAGCACGAGTCGTGACCTTCAATTTTCAGTCGTGATCCCTAGTCGTGAGAAACCAAGTAGTCGTGCAGAGGTTGGGAACGACTCGTGCACTAGAGCACGAGTCGTGCCCAGGACAATTTCAGAGTATGAATTTCAAGTTAATTGAAACCTAAACAATTTAAGTGGGAATTGATCCTTCTTTAACTATAATCCTAGAGCTATTTAATTGTGATTGTACCTCTATGTGGTTGCCTCCGAATGGTTATATGATAATATGGTGCGGGAAATAATTGTTGCACGGCATCATGGAATTGATTATGAGCATCTATGCCATACATGGATTATGATTGAATCAATAGTGTATATATATATATGACACTATTTGAAAGATTGAACATGAGTATATTTTACCATGTTGCTATATTGTTATCCCTTTCTGTGGATTCTATTCAAGTATCTATTATGTGCTTAATAATGTGTGAGTCAGCTGACATTGGGGGTATAATATAATACGATCAATTATGGAAGTGTGACCTAATGTGATCGGATTATGTTATATTCATGGCCGTCCCCTCCCGTGGCCACAGGATGGGGTATAGCATCCGTATTGAGCCAAAAGCCTTACAGAGTTGCTACCGTCTTATTTGGTTCCCCGAAAAACTTGGGTCTTATAAGATGTGAGTATTGCTTAAGCAGCCACCGTAAGATTGGAGTATTATTATACCCAATGTTGTACGACTATCGTTCAGACGGGAAAAGGTAAACCAAGGTAATGGAATGTGTTTACAGCTTTTCCAATGTGTTATGTGCGACTTGTTATATGTTGCATTTATTTGGCATATTGCTGCATTCATAATAGCTTGCTGAGATTTATTCTCACCCCTCTCCCTTTAATGTTTTTAGATCCCGAGACAGGAGGACCGGCCAAGTAAGGACGGAAAGGAGTTTGGCAGTGAGCTTTTGGGTATTGTCGGGGTACGTTAGGTTGGCGTAGAAAGTATTTTGCTATAATTCCTTTTGGGAGTTTATAATTATAAACTTAAATCTTTACGTTGGAACCATAATCTTTTGTAACTAAAACAGTTTAAGTATTTTCAAAGTTGGTCCACTCTTCCTCCGATGTGGAGAGTAGTGGAGTTGTTTTGAAATGGAAATGTTAATGATGTTGATGTTTGAAGTTTAATTCAAAGTTTTAAAAGTTTAGTATATTTGGGGTTAGTTTGAGGACGCTCCAACTCGGGACACGTGTAGGTTCCGGGTCGGGGTCCTCACAGTTGGTATCAGAGCTCGGTTAGAGTTCTCGGGTAGAGTCTAGCTGAGTGAGAGTGTGTGATAACTGACGTCGAGTGTTTAATGCAGGAGTTGTACTAATGGCGGGTAATGATGGAGATCAGGATCGGGCTTTGGGTAATGTTGGTAATCCGAATGCCGAAATGATGGATATGTTCCGAGTATTTCTTCAGAATATGGCAGCTCAGAATCAAGGTAGGGGACAGCAACAACCCGAAGGTAGGCAAGGGCACCATGGGTTAGAGAAGTTTGTGAAGATGTCTCCTCCTAGCTTCAACGGAGATCCGGATCCGGTGAAGGCGGAGAGATGGCTTGAAGCGATGAACAAGATTTTCTTAGCTATGGAGAGTTCGGATGCGGAAAAGGTGAGATGTACCGTATTCAAGTTAGAAGGACCCGCGGAGCACTGGTGGCAGGTGGTAAAGGATGGTTGGGACCGAGATTTGACACCGCAAACTTGGGAGAATTTCACACGTAAGTTCCGTGATCATTTCGTGCCGATGGTTACTAGAGACAAAAAGGAAGTTGAGTTTCTGAAACTGGAGCAAGGTTCCATGACTATAGCGCAGTATTCAGCAAAGTTTACGGAGTTGGCCCGATATTGTCCTCACTTGGTACCGGATGAAGAGAGGCGTATCTACAGGTTTGTGAAGGGTTTAAGGGTGGAGTTCGGAAGCGGCTTTTGACTCATGACTTCGCCAACTTCCAAGCGGCGGTGAACATGGCGTATCGGATTGAGAATGACATAGAGGAGCATCGTGGTAAAAATGAAGGTGGGAATGAAACGAATTCCAAGGTCAAGGTTCGGGACAGAACAGAGGGCAACCAAGGACATTCACTTCGGGAGCAAATCGAGGAGGAAATGTAGCGGCTCCGACAAATTGTTCGACTTCCGGTCAGTTTGGGGCAACGTGTGGTTATTGCAAGAGGCAAGGGCATTCGGAGGATAAGTATTGGAGCAAGCAAGGCAAGTGTTTAGAGTGTGGTTCGACAAGTCATTTCCGGAGGAATTGTCCTAAGTGGCAGAGTAAGCAAGCTTCGGGTAGTGGTCAAGGGGGACAAGGTAGTGGTGTAAAAAGGGATGTTGACGGGAAACCCAAGGATAGAGTCCAAGGTCGAGTGTTTGCTTTGGGTCGAGGAGAGGTCGATCCTAATGCCGTCATTAGAGGTATAGTTCCTGTCTCGGGAGTTAAGGCCCGCATTCTTATAGATCCCGGTCTTCCCATTCATTTGTGGCATCTCATTTTGCATTCTCATTTCACATTTTGCACGAATCTATGCCTTATGTGTTGGAGGTCTCTACTCCTATGGGAGAGTGCCTTGCATCTTCTTTGATATATCGTGGTTGTGATGTGACTATATGTGGGCATGTATTGCCGGTGGATTTGGTCGAGTTACCAATCCGTGATTTTGATGTGATCACTTGGGATGGATTGGTTGAGTCGATGTCATGCTTTGGTAGGCGTCGTAGAAAACGAGTCTCATTTGCTATGCACTGATGTGCCTACATTTATATTTGATGCCGATAAATCTATGTTCGGTTTGCATGTTATTTACGCCTTAAAAGCTAGAAAGATGATATCTAAAGGGTGTGCGGGTTACTTAGCTTATGTGGTAGATTCCAATAAGAAGTCTCCGAGTTAGCTCATGTTAGGTTGTGAATGAGTTTAGTGATGTGTTTTCTAGTGAGTACTCTATGCCTCCGGATCGTGAGGTAGAGTTTTGTATTGACTTAGTACCCGGTACCGCCCTATCTCTAAAGCACCCTATAGAATGGCTCAGCCGAGTTAAAAGAGTTGAAGGTCCAATTGCAAGAATTGCTAGGCCGGGGTTTTATACGCCCAGTGTGTCTCCATGGGGAGCAACGGTTCTATTTGTTAGGAAGAAGGATGGTACCTTACGATTATGTATAGACTATCGTTTGTTGAACCAAGCCACCATAAAGAATAAGTATCCTCTTCCGCACATAGATGATTTATTTGACCAACTCTAAGGTTCCGTTATCTACTCAAAGCTTGATTTGAGAAGCGGATACCATCGATTGAAGATTAGACCGGATGATATTGCTAAAACGACTTTCCGAACTAGATATGGTCACTATGAGTTTGTTGTGATGCCTTTTGGGTTGACTAATGCTCAGTAGTGTTTATGGATATGATGAACCGTGTTTTCAAGCCTTATCTTGATAGTTTTGTGGTGGTCTTCATTGATGATATCCTTGTTTATTCTAAGTCCACGGGAAGAGCATGAGAATCATTTGAGGATTGTATTGTCCGTTCTTCGTGAGAAGCGATTGTACGCCAAGTTCGGCAAGTGTGAGTTTTGGCTTGAGCGGGTTTCTTTCTTGGGGCATGTTGTGTCGAGTTCGGGAATTTCTGTGGACCCTTCGAAAATTGAAGCCGTGGTTAATTGGAAGCAACCTTCGGCGCGACGGAAGTCCGTAGTTTTCTTGGTTTGGCGGGGTATTATCGGAGGTTTATTGAGGGTTTTCTCGGATTGCTACTCCGTTGACTAGGTTGACTCGGAAAGATGTATCGTTTGTATGGGATTCCAAATGTGAAGAAAGTTTTAATGAGTTGAAAAAGAAGAGGTTGACGACGGCTCCTGTTCTTACCCTTCGGATGGTTGTGAGAATTTTGTGATCTTTAGTGATGCCTCGAAGGCGGGTTTGGGATGTGTATTGATGCAAAATGGGAAGGTTATTGCGTATGCCTCTAGAAAGTTATCACCAGGCGGAAACGAAATTACCTTACTCATGATATGGAATTGGCGGCGATTGTATTTGCGTTGCATAAGTGGAAACACTACCTTTATGGGGCGAAGTTTGAGATTTTCACCGATCATAAGAGTTTGAAATACTTATTTACCCAAAAGGAGTTGAACAACCGACAAAGGAGATGGCTTGAGTTTTTGAAGGATTTTGATTGTATAATTTCTTATCATCCGGGGAAGGCCAATGTAGTGGCGGATGCGATTAGCCGAAAGGCGTATGTGGCAACTTTGAGTTCTCGAGAATTGAAGAGTGAAGTAATCATTGCGAATGTTCGAGCCGTTCCGACATTGTATGGAGATTTGAAGGAAGCTCAACAAGGTGATCCGGAGTTGAAGAAAATTTTTGATCAAGTGCAAGATGGGAAAGCCGGGGAATTTGCTTTGAATAGAGATGGAATTTTAACCTTCCAAGGGAGAATTTGCGTTCCTTCATCACCGGAAATCAAGAGGCGTGTCTTAGAGGATGGCCATAAGTCCAAGTTTGCGATTCATCCGGGTAGTACTAAAATGTATCAAGATTTGAAGCGTGGGTATTGGTGGAATGGTATGAAGAGGGAAATAGCGGATTATGTATCTAAGTGTTTGACTTGTCAACAGATTAAGCAGAACATCAGAGACCGGCGGGACTACTTCAACCATTGGATATTCCGGAATGGAAATGGGAAGGGATCTCGATGGATTTTGTTTCAGGTTTACCTCCCACCGCGAAGAAGATGGATGCTATATGGGTTATTGTGGATCGGTTGACGAAGTCGGCTCACTTTCTTCCGGTGTCAACCAAGTTTTCGTTAGAGAAGTTAGCTCAGTTGTACATGAAAGAAATTGTGAGACTTCACGGGGTTCCGGTTAGTATTGTGTCTGACAGAGATCCGAGGTTTACATCTAGATTTTGGAGAGCATTGCATGAAGCCTTGGGTTCTAAATTGTGTTTCAGTACGGCGTTTCATCCTCAAACCGACGGTCGGTCCGAGAAGAACTATTCGAGATACTCGAGGATATGTTACGGAGCTTTGTGTGATGGATTTTCAATTGTCTTGGGAGGATCATCTACCTTTAGTGGAGTTTGCCTACAACAACGATTATCGATCTAGCATTGAGATGGCTCCTTATGAAGCGTTGTATGGTAGGAAGTGTCGATCTCCGATGTGTTGGGACGAGGTTGGTGAAGCGAGACTTTGGGGCCCGGATTTGGTTCGAGATTCTACGGAGAAGATCAAGGTGATTCGGGATAGATTGAAGACGGCTCAGAGTAGACAGAAAAGCTACGCCGACAATAGACGACGGGATTTATCTTTTCAGGTGGGTGACTTTGTGTTCTTGAAGGTCTCTCCGAGGACGGGAATCAAGAGGTTTGGTAACAAGGGTAAATTGGCCCCGAGGTTCGTTGGTCCGTTTGAGATTCTAGAGAAGATTGGAGATTTAGCCTACCGGTTGGCATTACCTCCGTCTCTTTCCTTACTCCATGATGTTTTCCATGTTTCGATGTTGAGGAAGTATTGTCATGATCCTTCCCACATCTTGAGTTCTCCCCCCGATGATGTCCACGCGGACATGTCTTATGTTGAAGAGCCCTTAAGAGTCTTAGAATTCCAAGTTAAGGAGTTGAGGTCTAAGAGTATTCCGATAGTGAAGGTCCTTTGGAAAAATCACACCGTTGAGGAAGCGACGTGGGAGCTAGAGTCGGAGATGAGAGCGAAATACCCATGGTTGTTTGAAAATCCAAGTAAGTCTTTTTAAAATTCGGGACGAATTTTCTTTAAGGGGGAGTGAGTGTAACGACCCTAACCCTAGGCACTAATTTAAATATCATATTGTGTGCTTTTAATATTATTGTTAATATTATGTGTCCATTTTTATATACTGATTTCATATGTTAGGATACTTGATAGTAAAATAAATTAATGTTCTAGGAAAAATATAAAAATAGCAAATAAATAAATAATGGGAGGAGGATAAATTGGGTAGATAAATAATTAGAATGATGTGTCTAATTATAATGTGAAAGCCTTAGTTGAGGGGGGGGGGGCATTCCCTTCTCCCTAATTCCCTCAAATAATGCCCCAATAGTCAACTTCCACCTTACCTCCCCATACCCTCTCTTACTACTCCCACACTCTTCCTCCCCCTCCTTCATCATTTTTCTTACTTCTTTCTTTTCTCTTCACTTTCCATGGAAGCTTGGTGAAAGCCTCCCATTCCAAGAGTTCATACCAAGTTCATTCCTCAACCATTTCCAAATCCAAGTGTCCTTTTGTGAGTGGTTCATCTCAAGGAGTTGATCAAGCCTAGAAAAGCTTCATTTCATCTTGTATTGGCTCAAGTAAGTTATTATGATTTCCCTTCAATGTTGAGCATATGAATCTAAATGATATGTAAATGTGCTATAAACTACTTTTGGGACTTGATTGTGTTGTTTCTTGGCTTTGGGAATGATTAGATAAGCATAATGTTGATGAACATGAAGAGAGTAATTAAATAGATGATCAACTTTGGGATTGAAGGTGATAGAGGGTTTTAAAGCATGGATTGAGTATTGATATGTGTTCAATATGGTATATAAACTGGTTTTGGTTAGTTTAGTGCAGCTAGATGAAGCAAAAATGGGGTTTTGTAGTTTTGGGTTGCAGCTGATGGAAACATCAGCAACAATTCTGGGTATTGGCACGACTAGTGCACGGGAGCACTAGTAGTGCACGGGAGCACTAGTGGTGCAAATGAGCACTAGTGGTGCAAGGGAGCACTAGTGGTGCACTGGAGCACGACTCGTGCACTAGAGCACGAGTCGTGACCTTCAATTTTCAGTCGTGATCCCTAGTCGTGAGAAACCAAGTAGTCGTGCGAGAGGTTGGGAACGACTGCGTGCACTAGAGCACGAGTCGTGCCCACGCACAATTTCTCGTGAGTATGAATTTCAAGTTAATTGAAACCTAAACAATTTAAGTGGGAATTGATCCTTCTTTAACTATAATCCTAGAGCTATTTAATTGTGATTGTACCTCTATGTGGTTGCCTCCGAATGGTTATATGATAATATGGTGCGGGAAATAATTGTTGCACGGCATCATGGAATTGATTATGAGCATCTATGCCATACATGGATTATGATTGAATCAATAGTGTATATATATATGACACTATTTGAAAGATTGAACATGAGTATATTTTACCATGTTGCTATATTGTTATCCCTTTCTGTGGATTCTATTCAAGTATCTATTATGTGCTTAATAATGTGTGAGTCAGCTGACATTGGGGGTATAATATAATACGATCAATTATGGAAGTGTGACCTAATGTGATCGGATTATGTTATATCTGTGGCCGTCCCCTCCTGTGGCCACAGGATGGGGTATAGCATCTGTATTGAGCCAAAAGCCTTACAGAGTTGCTACTGTCTTATTTGGTTCCCTGAAAAACGGGTCTTATAAGATGTGAGTATTGCTTAAGCAGCTCACTGTAAGATTGGAGTATTATTATACCCAATGTTGTACGACTACTGTTCAGACGGGAAAAGGTAAACCAAGGTAATGGAATGTGTTTACAGCTTTTCCAATGTGTTATGTGCGACTTGTTATATGTTGCATTTATTTGGCATATTGCTGCATTCATAATAGCTTGCTGAGATTTATTCTCACCCCTCTCCCTTTAATGTTTTTAGATCCCGAGACAGGAGGACCGGCCAAGTAAGGACGGAAAGGAGTTTGGCAGTGAGCTTTTGGGTATTGTCGGGGTACGTTAGGTTGGCGTAGAAAGTATTTTGCTATAATTCCTTTTGGGAGTTTGTAATTATAAACTTAAATCTTTACGTTGGAACCATAATCTTTTGTAACTAAAACAGTTTAAGTATTTTCAAAGTTGGTCCACTCTTCCTCCGATGTGGAGAGTAGTGGAGTTGTTTTGAAATGGAAATGTTAATGATGTTGATGTTTGAAGTTTAATTCAAAGTTTTAAAAGTTTAGTATATTTGGGGTTAGTTTGAGGACGCTCCAACTCGGGACACGTGTAGGTTCCGGGTCGGGGTCCTCACATCATGGATCTATGAACTTCATACCACATATACAAAATATTCCAACAATCCCCCACAAGTTCATAGAAATATGACGTGTACAGATTGTCCATTGCCATGCTTTCAATAATGGTACCTTCCGGCTTGAACCACTACCTATGTTATCCAACGCAAACCTCCACAGGACCAGATGAACGGGTGTCTTGAATCTGATTCCTTTGGATGTAGAGGCCTTTGCTGGTAACAAACACGACAAAAGCTATGATAGGCCCTCTATCGAACACTTGACGCTTATAATCCATACGTCCCGATCCTCTATCATGAGTGCTTTCAAGGAATAACCCAAATTCCTCTAGTTGCGGCCAACAACAACACTCACTTAGCTGGGCATCTCAGAAGATGTACTGCTAGCATCTTGTCTAAAAGACTTGATCCCATTCAAAGTTCCAAACTTTTACTTTATTAGCAGCAACGAGCACTTCTAGGTTATTCAGGGGATAGGCTCAGACATGTAACATGTCAATCTATTATTAGGTGCTCCGACTCACCCCACAGCTTGTTATTACCACATTGAATCTCCTTTGTGGGATCTCCACTCAGGTAGATTGGGTTGCCACACGTTTGAATCGACGGGGTTCGCACCCATCCCCAACCGAGATTTTTGAACTAGAGCAAATTCTAGCCCTTTGGTTAAAGGATCAGCTGTGTTATCCTTGGTACCAACATAATCAACAGCTATCACCTTTCGAGACACAAGATCCTTTATAGATTTTAATCTAATTTGGATGTGCCTCCTAGTTTTACAGTTGTACTTGACACTTTTCAGTTTCTCAATTGTGGCAGTGTTGTCACAATGTACAGAGATAACAGGCATGGGCTTGCTTACCATGGGCAACTCAGACATAAGTCCTCGAAGCCATTCAGCTTCCAATCCAGTAGTGTCAAGGGCAACTAATTCGGCCTCAAATGTAGACCTAGACAACAGAGTTTGTTTGGTCAACCTCCAAGCAACTGCAGCTCCGCCTAAGGTGAAAACATACCCCGTACAGCCATAACTTCCGGAGTTATAGGCAATCCATCTTGCATCACTATATCCTTCAAGAACAGAAGGATATCTCCCGTAATGCAGCCCAAGGGAAATTGTTCCCTTCAAGTACTTGAGAACTCTATCAAGAGCTTCCCAATGTGCTTTGCTTGGACATTGAGTATATCTAGCCAACCTAGTAACCGAGTAGGATATATCCGGTCTAGTACAATTGGCAAGATACATCAAACTTCCAATAATTTGAGAATATCTCAACTGAGCCATCGGTACTCCACTTTCATTCTTAGTAAGTGCAGCTGAAGGATCATATGGAGTTTTAGCTACTTTGCAATTCTTATAACCAAATTTCTCAATTATACTTTCAGTATAATGAGATTGCGATATGGTTATGCCACTAGTTGAACGAGTCAACTTAGCTACTCCCATATCCTTCATCTCAAACTTACTTTTCAAGAATTCCTTAGTAGTATTAATTATTCTCATATCCGTTCCAAACAACAGAATATCATCGACATACAGACATAAGACAATACTACTATCACCAATACTCTTGCTATAAACACACTTATCAAACTCATTAGTAACAAAGCCAAACGATGAGACAATTTTATCAAATTTCTCATGCCATTGCTTAGGGGCTTGTTTGAGTCCATACAAGGACTTAACAAGTTTACAAACCTTTCTCTCATTGCCAGAGGCCTCAAAACCTTCAGGTTGATCCATATAAATTTCTTCCTCTAGATCGCCATGCAAGAAAGCGATCTTAACATCCATATGATGGATAGGAAGATCATATAGAGAGGCCAATGCGATAAGCATTCGGATTGTAGTCATTCTAGCAACTGGCGAATAGGTATCGAAATAGTCTATTCCCTCCATTTGCCGAAATCCCTTAGCCACTAACCTAGCCTTAAACTTGTCAACGGTTCCATCCGGTTTCAGTTTCTTTTTGAAGACCCACTTACATCCTATCGTGCTACAACCAGGAGGGAGATCGACTAATTCCCATGTCCCATTAGAGACAATAGAATCCATCTCACTCTTAACAAAGATCCTTCCACCGCTTGGCATCGAAGTAGCCATAGCGGCTTTGAAGGTTAAAGGATCACTCGACATTGTAAGTGATGAAATCACTTCCAAAATCCTTGGTGGTCCTTGCCCTTTTGCTCCTTCTTGGTTCAATCTCATCGTCGTAATGAGTTGCACCGGAATCAACCCCCACATTTGTCGGCTCCTCTACTGGAGCGGGAATGGAATTAGTGGTTGGGTTAGATTCCTTAGGAAGTCCGATCCTTCATAGGAAACACATCCTCAAAAATGTTGCATCACGTAACTCAACTATAGAGTTCACATCTATGCCGAAATTTCAGATTTTATAATAAGAAATCTCAATGCATAACTTGTTTGAGAATAACCTATAAAGATAGCATCAACAGTTTTAGGTCCAAGCTTTTTCCTTTTATGTGCACAAGTACCTTTGCAAGGCACCCCCACACTTTTAAGTGTTTCCAAGCTAGCTTCGTCGACCTCTCCAAAGTTCAAACGGACTTTCCTTTCTATGTTTAGGAGAGACTCTATTCAGAATATGGCAAGCCGTATTCAAAGCCTCTCCCCACATATATTTGGGCAGTCCAGAACTTATGAGTAAACTTTTAATCATATCAGTAAGGGTTCTATTCTTACGTTCAGGAACACCATTTGATTGAGGAGTGTAGGGAGGAGTCTCTTCATGTACTATTCCGTTTTCTTGGCAATAATACATGAAGGGGTTAGGCTCATATTCACCTCCTCTATCAGACCTTAACCGTTTAAGTTTCTTGCCGGTTTGTGTTTCTGCTTCATTCTTAAATATAATGAATTTATCTAATGCTTCATCCTTAGAACTAAGCAAATAGACATAACAGTATTTACTAGCATCATCAATAAAGGTGAGAAAGTATTTCTTTTTGTCTTTGGTCAACACGCCATTAAATTCACAAATATCAGTATGAACTAAATCTAGAATTTCATAATTTCTCACAACCGATTTAAACGGACCTTTTGTAGATTTAGCTTCAACACATACATGACACTTAGAATTCTTATCAATAGCATGTTTAGAAATAATATCAAAATTCATCATTCTTTTCACAGAATCATAATTGATATGTCCTAAACGACCATGCCAAACATTTGAAGATTCAATGGAATAAGAAACAGGATAATCAATAGAACTAAAATTATTGTGCGAACAAACATCAGTTTCAACTCTAATTTTAAATAAATCATCCGAGGAATAACCCTTCCCCACAAAACTACCAGAATCCAAAATTATGACCTTATTACATTTAAATGAAATCTCAAGTGCTCCAACGTGTTTTTTCCCTTGGCCAAAAATCAGTTCTAGCCCAAGACACTACAAGGTCATGGATCTATGAACTTCATACCACATATACAAAATATTCCAACAACTACCACCACTACTACTAACACCCCTGTCACAACTACTACCACTATTACAACTACTACCATTATCACCATCAGTAAATCATATGCCTAATCATATACCACATATCCTAAATCTCATCATATCTAAATTTCGTATACCCTCATATCCTAAACCATGTATCCTAATATATACATCAAACCACATACTCCAAATCCCTAAATGATCTAAATAAACAAATACACTCATATATATATATATATATATATATATATATATATATATATATATATATATATATATATATATATATATATATATATATATATATATACATTCTAAACCCTAAATAATATAACTAAATAGTATATGATTAGTTCAATAATTAATAATTATTTTATGAATTCTTATATAAGTTAATCATTATTAAATTTAATATCTAAATAAAAAATATATTGTTATATGTATATTATTATCTTAATAACTAAAAGTTATTTAATTTAATATTATATTATAAAATAAATAATTAATATTATATAAATACGTTATTAGTTTAATAATCAATAATTATTTAATTTATTCTTATATAAGCTAATATTTGATATTGTATATATAAATGATTGGTTTGATATTTAATTTAATATTATGTAAATATAAATTTAAATACCATATAAATATAAATTTAAATATTATATAAATAAGGATTAGTTTCATAACTAATAATTATTTAATTTAGTATAATATAAATAAATGATCATTTTAAGAACTAATAAATATTTAATTTAATATTTATAAATAAATAAATATTATACATAATTTCTTAAATAATTAATAAAAATTTAATATTATATAAAATTGAGAAAACATTAGCAACGACCATTGTGAATTAGGGACGACATTTTCGTCCCTAAAAGATAACACAATTTTCCATAAAATCAGGGACGACAATGTCGTCCCTAATTTGAATTTTCTTTTCCCACCTTTTTTAGCAACAACCAATAATAATTAGCAACGACAAAGTCGTCCCTAAATGAAATTGTCATTACCAACGACAATGTCGTCCCTAAATTGATAAAAGTCGTCCCTAATTAGGGACGACATTGGTCGTTGCTTCTTGTCCGTTGATAATTGGGGTTTTTCTAGTAGTGATAGTAGATTTGAAACAAAAATTTGAAATTTGAAAATTAAATTTCGTAAAATCTAGGGAGAAACGCGTTTCTCCATAAGTTATGGAGAAACGGGTTACGGGTATCCAGAAGCTATTGAAAGGATATCCAGAAACTTTTTGTATTGGCCATGACCTTGTCCCATGGTTACTTCCGATATCGATCTCAGTTGCCTGGATATCCGTAACCTTTGAAAGGATATCCGTAAGCTTATGAAAGTGATATCCGTGAAACCTTCAAATGATATCCGTAAACTTTCAAAATGTTTCGGATATTCATTCGATGGTTTCTCGGATATACATTCGGGTTGCTTCTGGATATCCGTAAACCTTCAATAAGCATTTTCTCGGTCTTGGCCTTCGATTTGGCTTCAAATATGTTTACGGATATTCATTTGATGGTTTCGGATATACGTTTGAAGGTTTCTCGGATATCCGAAACCTTCAATAAGCAATTTGTGGTCTTGGCCTTCGATTTGGCTTCAAATCTATTTTTTTCGGATATCCGCCCAAAGGCTTCGGATATCCGTTCCAAAGCTTCTGGATATCCGTAACCCCTTTGAAGACCGATATCCGAATTTTCTTCTGGTTATCAAACGTATAGCTTCTGGCTATTAAAAACGCGTTTCTCCATAGTTATGGAGAAACGCGTTTCTCAGCAGACCTACTCATTAAATTTCTAATTTTACATTTATTATTTTTCGAATTAACAATAAATAAATGCAAATTTAAGAATTTCACAAATAAATCATAAATCAAATCTAAATGGTGATTATACGTATACGACTTTAATTTATGTTTGATAATATGTGATCTACTTAGTTATATATACAATACTATAAATCTTTATTCTTTTAAAGATTAAAAATAAAAAATAAAAGTAGTATTGCATAATTAAATGGTACGATTTAAAATAAATAATCAAGTTTTTTTTTTATTTTTGTTACTGTTTAAGAGCAATTTTTTTATAATTCACTTTGGAGACTAATGGGGTTAAATTTAAAAATCAACCATTATAAATTTTAAAAGTTACTAGTTGTATTTCAAATGGATGATTTTGATTGGTGGATGATGAAAAGATTGGCCAATGATATTGTGCCACTTGGAGTTTTCTAGGAGCTTGAAAAAGTTTTGCTATTATATATAGTAGATTTGAAACAAAAATTTGAAATTTGAAAATTAAATTTCGAATTTAACACTTATTAATTTTCGAATTAACATTTAATAAATGCAAATTTAAGAATTTCTCAAATAAATCATAAATCAAAATCTAAATGGTGATTATATGTATACGACTTTAATTTATGTTTGATACTATGTGATCTATTTAGTTATATATACAATACTATAAATCTTTATTCTTTTAAAGATTAAAAATAAAAAATAAAACTAGTATTGCATAATTAAATGGTACGATTTAAAATAAATAATCAAGTTTTTTTTTTCTACTGTTTAAGCGCAATTTTTTTATAATTCACTTTGCAGACTAATGGGGTTAATTTTAAAAATCAACCCCTATAAATTTTAAAAGTTACTAATTGAATTTCAAATGGATGATTGTGATTGGTGGATGTTGGAAAGATTGGCCAATGATATTGTGCTACTTGGAGTTTTTTAGGAGTTTGAAAAACTTTTGCTATTATATATATTAGATTTGAAACAAAAATTTGAAATTTGAAAACTAAATTTCTAATTTTACATTTATTAATTTTTGAATTAACAATTAATAAATACAAATTTAAAAATTTCACAAATTAATAATAAATCAAATCTAAATGGTAATTATACATATACGACTTTAATTTATGTTTGATAATATGTGATCTACTTAGTTATATATACAATACTATAAATCTTTATACTTTTAAAGATTAAAAATAAAAAATAAAAGCAGTATTGCATAATTTAATGGTACGATTTAAAATAAATAATCAAGTTTTTTTTTTGCTACTGTTTAAGAGCAATTTTTTTTATAATTCAATGTGGAGACTAATGGGGTTAATTTTAAAAATCAACCCCTATAAATTTTAAAAGTTACTAATTGAATTTCAAATGGATGATTATGATTGGTGGATGATGGAAAGATTGGCCAATAATATTGTGCCACTTGAAGTTTTCTAGGAGCTTGAAATTTTTTTGCTATTATATATAGTAGATGTGATCTACTTAGTTATATATACAATACTATAAATCTTTATTCTTTTAAAGATTAAAAATAAAAAATAAAAGTAGTATTGCATAATTAAATGGTACGATTTAAAATAAACAATAAAGTTTTTTTTTTTTAATTTTTGCTACTGTTTAAGAGCAATTTTTTTATAATTCACTTTGGAGACTAATGGGGTTAATTTTAAAAATCAACCCCTATAAATTTTAAAAGTTACTAATTGAATTTCAAATGGATGATTGTGATTGGTGGATGATGAAAATATTGGCCAATGATATTGTGCCACTTGGAGTTTTCTAAGAACTTGAAAAAGTTTTGCTATTATATATAGTAGATTAGTTTCTATGCATATTATATATAAAAAAAATAAATCAAAACTTCAATATAATTCATGAAGAATACAAAGATAATTAATTAATAAGAAAGTGTTTATGTTAAAGATTTCAATAAGTTATTATTCTAATATTTGATTTAATTTACATAATCATTCATGAAATCACAAACTAACAAATTTCTTGTCATGGGTATTAGAATCTATAGTATAAATTAGACCCACTATTAACAGTTGAATGAACAGTTTTATGTGATGAATTTTCCATTTTGCCTTCATACATTTGTCCCTTTCCCATTTTGCCCTTAAAAAAATATTTTTTTTAAATTAAAAAAAAATTAAAAAAAATTAAAAAAAACCCATGGAGGGATCACAATTCAATTTTTGTAATAGTTTGACTTGCAGTTTGATCCCTCCAAATAAACCGAGCCAAATCGAATAGAACCATTTTAGAATGGAACCGCGCGGGACCAAGTTGTTGAGCCGAACCTTGAGACCGCATGTGTTCATTGTTGTTTCCTCTGTTCTCAGGGTCGGCTCAACAGTTAAAAAAAAAAAAAACAGCTGTTTTGGACACCCAAAAAAATTATAATTTTTGGGGACCCAAAATTCTTACCAATGCATTAGTGGTAGCCTACTAGCCTCAACCGTCTGTATCGTATTGACCCAATTTTTATTTTTTTTGGCTCTAATCTAAAACAAGCCAATCTCCTTAAAATGGATAATTAATCAACATGCAATTCCGAAATCGAATTGAGAAGAAAAATCCTAATTCAGCAAAGTTTAAAAAGAAAAAAAAAATCTAACTTTGAGAAGCCAAAAATAAAAATAAAAGCAATTGAAAGCGGATTATAGCCGCTAAGTAGACGGATATAGTTCTTTTTTTTTTTTTTTTTTTTTTTTTTTTTTTTAAGTTGAAATTGATAAAGAATTATCTTATAAGCACAATCTCTCAAAAAAATGGTTAAATGCATTACCCACGGTATTCACCGAGAAGAAAATGGTCGATGAAGTCGATTATTAAACTTTAATTCATGATTTTACTTCTAAATCTATTAGATACAGCTTGTTTAAATAGTTTATTATATATATATATATATATATATATATATATACTTCCTCCGTCCCATATTATCTTACCCATTTTGCTATTTTGGGCGTCCATTTTAAAGTCACAATTTTCTAAAAATAAAACTTTTTAATACTTTTTCTCTTCATGGGACCCACTTGTTATACTCACAATAACTATCCACTTACTATTCTCTACCCTGAAAGCGTGAGCTTTTGGGAACAAATTCTTGTTTCCTTATTTCAAAAGACTTCTATTATGGTAAGAAGATTTTGGGACTTTCATGAAAGATTTATTATTGTCCTACTTTGACTAGGACATTGTAAATATAGTAAATATCTTTTATTTATGTACATAGTGTTATATTAGGACTAACCTACTAATATTCTATTTCTTTGTGAGTGTGTTTATGTTTTCATATAGAAAAAGAGATCTCATAAAGGAAGATGTTGATTACTTGAAGATCTTCTCCATGGTGCATTATAAATACAAGGCATTCAGTACAAGAGAAGCTACGAAATTTAAGAGAGAAAATTACTTTTTCTTCATAGTATTCGACATTGTGTATTTAGGTTGTGAGTGAAGGTTGTGCCTTACATCCGTAACTCACATCTAGGTTTTCATAGAGTTCTCTTGTTTTACTTCTGACTAGAATAGGTCCTACTTGAAAAAGGGGAGTTGTTCTTGTCGTAGAAGGTGATTAGAACTCGTTTAGTATTTTCATATTTTAGTTTTTCACTTATTTGTTTTTGTAAGCAACAAAAGTTTTTATAGTGAAAAGTTTTTGGACGTAAGCCTAGTTTGCTGATCACACAGATCGGTAAGCGTAAATAATTCTTGAGTTATTATTTTTAATTTACATTATTCCGCTGCTTTGTCTGTGGATGTGTGGACAGTTGTGAGACACATTTGTACTCACATCCGTTGTCTGTTGGGTGATTAAAGTTTTCTAGCTACACGAAACTTTCAATTGGTATCAAAGTCAACTCTCGATATATTACTGAGTGTTGATCCAGAAAGTGTAGTCATTATGGAATGCCAAAATCACCAAAACAGGCCTCCTGTCTTGGATGGCACCAATTACTCTCTTTGGAAGTCTAAGATGCGTAATTATATCAAAAGTATTGATGAAAGGGCTTGGATGTGTATTCTTGTTGCATGGCAACCTCCTACTGTGGAGAAAAAGCCTGCATCTGATAGTGGTGAGTCAATTTTCGAAAGAAAACCTGAAAATCTATGGACTCTTGATGAAATACATTTGGCTAATTATAATTCTAAAGCTATGGGTGCTATTTTCAGCCATGTTTCTGGAAATATGTACAAACTTATCACTAATGAGAATGTAGCCAAAGCTGCTTGGGATATCCTGCAAACACAATGTGAGGGTGCACCAAGTGTAAAAGCTACTAGACTTAGAATTTTAATGGATAGGTTTGAGTTACTTCGAATGGAAGAAACTGAGGACATTGTGTCATATGCTGCTAAGATTCATGAGATTTCAAATGAATTCACAAGTCTAGGAGAATCAATCTCCAATGCAAGACTTGTAAGTAAGATTTTGAGGACCTTACCTGAGAGGTTCAACATAAAAGTGACTGTGATTGAGGAAACAAATGACACCAATACTGTAGGTCTAGACACAATCGTAGGGATTTTGACTGTGTTTGAGCTAAACCTTGAAGCTCAGAAAAAGAATAAAACACACAGTCTTGCTCTCAAAAGTGCTGCTGCACTTCCAAAAGAGCTTGTGAAATTGTCCTCTGAGATTGACAAATCAAATCTTGAAGAAGAGGATGTAGCTCTTATTTCTAAGAAATTCAGTTCAATACTGAAAAGTAAAAGGATGAGTAAATTTCCTAACAGACCTGCTCCCAGTGCTCCTGAAAAACCAAAACCTAGCACTGACACTGGATTCAAGAAACCAAGCTTTGAAAATAAAAAATCCTCTGAGTCTGTTCAATGTAGGGCTTGTCGAGGCTTTGGTCATTATGCCAATGAGTGTGCTAATACACTAAAAAAGAAGGGTATGAGCCTAACTGCTACCCTTAGTGACAGTGAGGATGAAGATGAAGTGGCTAACATGTCTATTATCAATTTTCATTCTGTGTTTAATGCTTTCTGTGCAGATATAGAAGATGAAGTTCCTGAAAAATCTTTGGATGTGGTCTCAGATGTGTACACATCTGGTGTCACATCTGACCTAGTACTGAACTGTTTTACAGTAAAAGGAGATTCTAAAGATAAAGAGAGGGACATCCCCTATGAGAAACTTTTTGCAACATACAAGGAGTTGCATACAGATTGGATGAAAAGATTGGACAAGATTGAGATACTTGTTAAGGTAAATAAATCTCTTTCTGATAAATTGGCTACTTGTGAAGATGAAAAAGCTATACTTTCAAAGGAAAATGATGTTCAAAAAGATACCATTGCTAAACTTGAAGTCCTTATAACCAAAAGAGAAGTTGAGCTTGAAAAATTCAAAAATGGATGTGAAAAAGCTGAAAACACTATTACCAAGTGGACCAATAGCAAAATAAAACTTGATGATGCTATTACTGTTGGTCAGCTTAACAAAACTGGTTTGGGCTTTGAAAATAATTTTGTAAAGGAGGGATGTGAGGCTTCTACCTCAAAAAGTGTGAAAAAAACAAATTTTTAAAGAAAAAGTCCTTTTGAGTGAGAAAAGACCTAGGAAGAGGCACTACATGCCCTTCTTGCCTAGCTCCTGGTCACATTAGACCATACATTTACAAACTCAAGGCGACAAAAAATCTGGATACTTGATCGGCCTCGGATGTGTGAGAAGATGTATGCACATCCGAACACACATCCTGGTAATCTGAGACCTCTGCAACCCGAAAAGAAAGCGTAAAACAATGGGTGGCCAAACCAATTGCCACCTGATGTTGTTTACTCTTCCCTCAAAATCTTGTCTGCGGCTCTTGATATTTTGATAGTGGGTGCTCTAGGCACATGACTGAAAACCAAGCAGTCCTTCTTGACTATGAAGTGATTAATGGAGGAAAAGTGAACTTTGGTGGAGGTGCACAAGGAAAAATTGTTGGAAAAGGAACCCTAGATGTCAAGGGTCTCCCAAAACTGCACAATGTGTACCATGTGGAAGGCATGAAAGCCAACCTAATAAGCATCAGTCAACTATGTGATGATGATCTTTATGTGAAGTTTGATAAGCACTTGTGTGAAGTGTTTGATAAGGATAATACTGTGTGTTTCTTGGTCCTAGATCTGTGATAATTGTTACCAATTTGGTGACAATCTTTCATGCCTAAGCTCAAAAGCTAATGATGTCAATCTGTGGCACCAAAAATTAGGGCATGCTAGCTGTAGAACTACGGAAGAACTTCAAAGGTTTGAAGCTATTAAAGGCCTCCCTAAAGCGAACTTCAAGAACCACGATGTACGTGGTTCATGTCAAAAGGAAAGCAAACAAAAGCATCACATAAAAAGGTCAACAATGCTCCACTTCTAGGTGTTTGGAGATGATTCATGCGACTTAATGGGACCTATTGAAGTAGAAAGCTTTGGTAGGAAAAAGTATGCCTTTGTGTGTGTTGATGATTATTCTAGGTACACTTGGGTAATGTTCTTAAGAGAAAAGTCGAAACAATTGGAGAATTCAAGAATTGAGTACAAAAGGGTGAGAAATCTTTATGGTCTTAAGGCGTGAGAATTAGGTCGACCATGGCTTGAATATGAGAATCAAATGTTTACTAATTTTTGCAATTCTAAGGGAATCACTCATGAATTTTACGCACCAATCACTCCACGGCAAAATGGAATTCTTTGAAAGAAAGAATAGAACTTTGCAAGAAATGGCTAGGGTCATGTTAAGTTCTAAAAACATCCAAGAAATTTTGGGCGAAGCTTTGAACTCTTGCTTGTCACATTGGCGATAGGGTGTTTCTAAGGATTAGTAGCACTTGTCACTCCATACCAAATCCTCCTTGGAAAGAAGCCAAGCTGTGAAATATTTTCATGTGTTTGGATGTGTTTGTTACATTCTCAATGATAGAGAATATCTGTCCATGTTTGATTCAAAGAGTGACAAAGCAATTTTCATGGGCTATTCCACTAATAGTAGAGCTTACAGAGTTTTTAATCTCAAAACTAAGACCATTATGGAATCTGCTAATGTTATATTTGATGACTCACTTGATCTTAACCTCAAAGGCTGCTTGAGGATGATGTTTCGGGTTGCTTACTAGGCGGAAAGATACGAAGCTTAGTCTTTGGAGAACCAACGGAATCTTGCCGGTCTTTGAAAAACCTGTTGAACATGATAAGGATGTAACCAAGGATGTGGACACATCTGCTTCCACATCTGAACCCACATCTGCTCCCACATCCACTCAAAATCCTGTGGCGAGGGACGGTTCCTCTCGATTCTGATCAGGATGATGCTTCAGAAGATAATGTGGATGGGTGTGTGGATAGATCAAAGGATATTCCTTCAAAAATCCAGAAAAATCACCCCACTTCACAAGTTATGGGAGATGTGCATGCTCAAGTGAGAACTAGACAAAAGGACAAAGTGGACTATAGAAAGATGGCTGGCTTATGGAGTTGCTCCTCAGCATACTCCCAGGTAAGTTTTTGTTGTTTTGTTTCAAAAATTGAACCTAAGAATGTTACTGAAGCATTGAAAGATGCTGATTGGATTCTGGCTATGCAAGATGAATTGATTCAATTTGAAAAAAATGAGGTGTGGACTCTTGTCCCTAGACCCTCACATGGTAATGTCATAGGAACCAAATGGATTTTCAAGAACAAAACTGATGAGCAAGGTGTGATCATTAGAAATAAAGCTAGGTTAGTTGCTCAAGGTTACACTCAAATTGAGGAAATTGATTTTGAGGAGACATTTTCTCCTGTTGCTAGGATTGAGTCCATTAGGCTCCTGTTAGCCATTGCTTGTTATCTTAAGATTACTCTTCATCAAATGGATGTTAAGAGTGCTTTTCTAAATGGGATATTAAATGAGGAAGCCTATATTGAACAACCTAAAGGCTTTGTGGACTCCAAGTATCCTAACCATGTTTATAAGCTAAAGAAGGCTCTGTATGGGCTAAAGCAAGCCCCTAGAGCTTGATATGGTAGGTTGACCGACCATTTACTTCACCTAGGATTCAAGAGAGGTGAGGTTGATAAAACATTGTTTGTGAGGAAAAATAAAAAGGAGATTCTTGTGGCACAAATCTATGTGGATGATATTGTGTTTGGATCAAACTCTGACCCTATGCTAGCTGAATTTGTGGATAGCATGACTTCCACATTTGAGATGAGTATGGTAGGTGAGTTGAACTTTTTCTTAGGCCTTCAGATTAAACAGTTCAAAGATGGCATGTTCATCTCACAGTCTAAGTATGCTAAGAATCTTGTGAAAAAGTTTGAGCTTGAACACTCTTCACATCAAAGAACACCAATGGGATCTTCCCAAAAGCTAAGTCATGATTCTGATGGTGAGAGTGTTGATCAAACACTGTACAGAAGCATGATAGGAAGTCTGCTTTACCTTACTGCAAGTAGACCTGATATTATGTACAGTGTGTGTCTCTGTGCAAGATACCAAGCCAACCCTAAGGTGTCCCATCTGAAAGCCTTGAAAAGAATCATTAGATATGTAAGTGGGACTGTGAACCTAGGACTGCATTACTCTAAAGAAACAAACACCAATTTGGTTGGGTACATTTGATTCGATTGGGCTGGAAATAGTGATGATAGAAAGAGTACCAGGTGGATGTTTCTACCTAGGAAATAACCTTGTGTCTTGGTATAGTAGGAAGCAAAATTGTGTGTCTTTATCCTTTGAAATTTGAGTATGTTGCCCTTGGGAGTTCTTTGCACACAACTGCTTTGGATGAATCAAATGTTGAAAGATTATGGATTAAATAGCAAAATTTTGACTGCTTTTGTGATAACAAAAGTGCCTTGGACATATCTAAAAATCTGTCCAACATTCTAGAACAAAGCACATTGATATTAGACATCATTTCATTAGAGATCTTGTAGAACAAAAAGCGTATTAATGCGGAATTTGTTGGGACGAAAATCAATTGGGCGATATATTTACAAAGGCATTAGATTTGGAGAGATTTTCCTCCTTGAGGAAGTCTCTTGATTTGTGTGATATCTAAGGTTGTGAGCACAAATGTGTCTCACATCCTCTAACACATCTGTATATTAGATTAAGCTGAAATATATATATATATATATATATATATATATATATATATATATATATATATATATATATATATATATATATATATCATGCATTAGCACGAAATTTCTCAGTGTGGTCACTTGTGAGTCTTCATCTTTGACATTATTTTTGATCACTTAATTGTGAGCACTTCCTGTTCATGTCATCTTTTGATGACTTGATATAACCTTCCTAGGTATCTTACAGTGGGTGCTACAAAAGAAAAAAAAATAATAAGTGAGAAACAGCTGCTTCACCCTTAGTATGAAGCCAGACCAGTGTGATCAAGTGATTATCATATGAAAACTTGAAATCAAAACTTGACAAGATCATTGAGAAAAATGGCTATCTTTGGGATCAAGTAAAGTGAAAGCTACTCACAATGCAAAAATCCACATCAAAAAATTGGTGGATGCATCCTAGAGGCTGTGCAGATTGGATTATTGCTCATTGACTTTTTGTGATCTAAATGTGTCCGCAATTGTGACTCACATCCTATGCCACATCCATAAGCTGAGATTATTTCCTTCACTTGTGTGTTTGCATCATGCTAGGCATACTGCATTTTTTAGGTCATATAGGAGCTTTGTAAATATACTAGTTAATTTATTTTCTTTCTTAATCTATTCTTTGATTCTATAGGTTTTTGATCTCCAATATCTTTCATGAAAGAAAAAGGTGTGTATCATTCCTTGTTTGAAAAGGTTGGAAAATTCGATTGGGATTCTATTTTTTTAATAAAGATATGGCTGAATTATTTTTGTTTCCATAAAAATCTATCAAAATCTTGTTTTATTTTTGATCCCCTATTTCTTCGAAAGTAGTTGTGTGTGGTGATCTCAAAGGTTTCTAACCGTTGGAGGACTCCTAAGGTATTTGGGTTATATGAGACCTTTTTGGAGAAGGATTCCAAGTTTTAGTTGAAAAGGGGGAGCTGTGAGTATTAATTAGACCTCACATTCGTCCCATCCCCCATAAACCCTTGCTAAAACCTTTTGTTCTTCCTTCTTTTTGCACACAATCTCACACACATTGCAATAAATTCCCTGTTACTATTCAACCTAACCCCAATCTTTAGTTTAAATGGCCGATCATACTCACATTCGTGAAGAAGATGTGCTTGACGTCGAACCTATTGCTGTAGCTAAAGGAGAAGCCACCATTGTTGCCAACCCTGTAATAGCTAAGTTTCTTGCCGAAATTCCTCCCCCATCTTCCTCGTCTAGCTCTTCAATGGAACGATCTCCCTCAAAATCTCCTACATTGGAACCCTTGTCTGTTCCACCAACTTCTGAAAACCCTAATGCTCCAATCTCTCCGATTATACAACCATCGATTGTCGCCCCTGCTCCATCCTCTGTTGATCCTTCTTCGACTAAAAGGAGGAAGCTATCTCCAGCAAAACCCTTGGGCCATGCTGCAAACCCTGTTCCCCAACGCAATCTACGTCGATCGCACAGGGTCAGGAAATTGTCAGAAGCTGACAAGCTGAAGAACCTGAAGAAACCAGGTGGGAAGCCCTCTACCGCCATTACTCTCGAAGAAGAAGAGGAAGAAGAGGTAATTGCTCCTCTTGTTAGAACTAGGGCTCAATCTGCAATTCCTCCTCCCTCAGTTGTTGCCCCTGTTATTGCTCCTTCTATAGTAGCTTCCCATGCTGAACCTGTTGATCCTGTTCCTTTCTCTCCTATTAAGCCATCTGATCCCATTATCCCTATTCCTGCTCCTACTCCTATTGTTGTTGCTCCTGTCCCTGAGGATACAAATCCTGTTGATGATACATCTGTGTTTAATGATGAGGAGCCTTTAGCAAATATTTTGATGGAGTTGAAAGGAAAGAAAAAGGTGGCTGCTACTGACCTAGAGCCCATTGAAGAAGAAGCTTATGAATCTGAGTCGAGCTATGATAGTGATGATACTGCCTCAGATGTCAACTTCAAGCTGGGAAGGGATGATCTTGAACAAGAGAAAGAGGATCAAGAAAAGGATACCTCTTCTGGTGATGAGACAGAGGTGGAATCTGACAAAGAACAAGCTCCTGTAAAGGATGTGTCTAAAGATGTGCACACATCCAGACGCACATCCACCAGAAAGAAGGCTGATAAGGGTACTTCTTCAACTCTTTCCATTACTACTGCCCCTAAACCCTTTTCTAAGAAATTTCTAACCAAGGATGCCTCTGTAAGGTATGGTCTGATTTCTAATAAGGCTTTTATTGTGGAGATGAAAAGAGATAGGGAAACTTTCTTTAAGTTGGGTATGGATAAATTTTTTGAAGAGAGAGACTTGTTTTTAACTGTGGATCACCCTCTCCCATTCTATCCTAAGATGGTGTATGAATTTTATGCCAACTTGACCAAGGGACTAGATAGATGCTACTCTCCCCTCTCTGTCTATGTTAGAGAAAAGTTTGTCCCCTTTTCCCCATCTGTCATCAATGGTTTTCTTGGATTGGATAACACTTTCAATCAGTTGGTTGATGTGTCTGATGAAGAACTTGTGACTGCCATCACCCATGGCAAAGTAACCACTTGGCCAGTAAAGCCAAAGGATTTGGGAAGTGGTTCTTTATCCTCTCTTTATTGCTTTCTCCATACTATTTTAATTGCCAACCTTTGTCCCTCAAATAACAAAACCTCTGTGACTAGGGTGCAAGCTGATCTTCTTTATAGGTTGGGCATTAAAAGAAATATCAACTTTGGAGATTTTATTTTTAGAAAAATCTGTGCTTATGGAGAGTCACCCTCTAAGAAGTGGTCTTTACCTTATCCCTCTCTAATCTCTCAAATTCTGATTGCAAATGGTGTTAAGGCCGAGAAAAATGAAGAAAAGGTTGAAAAGTTTGAATTGTTTAAGGAGACCAAAACCCTTCTAGACCCTAAGCAAAGATATGTTGATCTCCCTTTGGGTGATGTTCCTGAAATTTCTATGCCAGATGTGGCCACAGCTGAACCCACATCTGAAGATCCTTTTGATGCTCAAATGAAGGATTTGGATGCTGAAATTGCAATTGCTGAAGCTCAAGTTCAAACCTCCACTGTTCATGCCAATAATCTCAAGGCCCTTGAGGATAGAATCCTCAAATGGCATGCTAAACTTTCTGCTCAAAAAGGGGAAGATGAAGCTGCTGCTGCTGGTGACAAAGTTTGGGATACTGCTGCTGGCTGGAGGAGTTGGGAACTCTAAATTAAGGGGGAGAAGTTTTTTTTTGAGAAGACTCTTTAATAGTTGTTTTTGATGGTTACTAAGACAAATTTTAATTTCTGCTTTAGTTTTAGTTTTAAACAATGGGTTGTAATAGCTTTAATTAGGATGTTGCTGAATGACTGTTTTTGCTTTTGCTTTTTAATGAACTGCTAGTATTCTGCTCTAACATGGTTTATGCAGTTTTTATGTGTGGATGTGTATACACATCTGGACACACATCCATTTAGGGGAGTTATGTTTATGCTTTTATCTATATTCTGTGGTCACAAAATGTGATGTCTATAAATTTTTGGTTTTGACCAGAAATTCAAAACAGGGGGAGATTGAAAGCGTGAGCTTTTGGGAACAAATTCTTGTTTCCTTATTTCAAAAGACTTCTATTATGGTAAGAAGATTTTGAGACTTTCATGGAAGATTTATTATTGTCCTACTTTGACTAGGACATTGTAAATATAGTAAATATCTTTTATTTATGTACGTAGTGTTATATTAGGAGTAACCTACTAATATTCTATTTCTTTGTGAGTGTGTTTATGTTTTCATATAGAAAAAGAGATCTCACAAAGAAAGATGATGATTACTTGAAGATCTTCTCCATGGTGCATTATAAATACAAGACATTCAGCACAAGAGAAGCTACGAAATTTAAGAGAGAAAATTACTTTTTCTTCATAGTATTCGACATTGTGTATTTAGGTTGTGAGTGAAGGTTGTGCCTTACATCCGTAACTCACATCTAGGTTTTCATAGAGTTCTCTTGTTTTACTTCTGACTAGAATAGGTCATACTTGGAAAAGGGGAGTTGTTCTTGTCGTAGAAGGTGATTAGAACTCGTTTAGTATTTTCATATTTTAGTTTTTCACTTATTTGTTTTTGTAAGCAACAAAAGTTTTTATAGTGAAAAATTTTTGGGCGTAAGCCTAGTTTGCTGATCACACAGATCAGTAAGCGTAAATAATTCTTGGGTTATTGTTTTTAATTTACATTATTCCGCTGCATTGTCTGTGGATGTGTGGACAGTTGTGAGACACATTTGTACTCACATCCGTTGTCTGTTGGGTGATTAAAGTTTCCTAGCTACACGAAACTTTCATACCCCACTTTCTCTATCCTACCCACTCACAACTCCTACTTTAATAACATTATATATATTCACTCCTTATTTTCCGATCTCAACAGTAAACGAGTAAGTTAATATGAGACGGAGAGAGTATATATTATCCTTTTGGTTTTGAAGTTCTTGCTCTCTGTATCTTTCTCTGTGTCTATTCCCCCACACCCTTCACGCCCACACAAACCGTGAGTTAATTTATCAGTGGCTGGTGCTTAACCTGCTTGGGCCAGTGGTTTGGATTGCGATTTTAACAACAAAATTAAAATATGGTTTAGATTGAATTGAATCAAACAATAACGGTTTGGTTTAGTTCGAATTGAAATTTTTTCATGTCCAGCTCGTTTTGGGATTTCTCCAAACTAATAACTAGCGGTTTGACCTCTAAATTAAATTTGTCCAAATCGAACTAAATCGAACTATTTGCACCCCCTAATAATTCTCAATTACAACAATACTAAATAGTCCCAAATAAGTAACTTAGTGATAAAAGCCAAGTCTCATCTGTAAATCTACCGTTCGATTGTTGGCTTACTGGTGAATGGACATCGAAAGAAAAAAAAAATCAGATGAAAAATGCCCAATAACAAGAAACTAAACTAGGTCTCCACTAACATGATTTAAATTCATAATGTTCTAAGCCACATGAACCATTCCTATAGTTTCAAGCAACATAACTATGTTACACCCCACATGCAAACTCCATCTTCACATGCCATTTGCATCCACAAAAAAAAAAAAAGAAAAAAAAGATAAAAATGGATCACCGAAAATTGTTGCATGTAAGATTAAGGTTGTAACGGTCACAATCCTTAGCAGAAATTAATAAAGAATAAGGTAGACCTAATCATTTGTTTTGGACCAACATAATGTTGTGATTATGTAAGGTTAATTGAGACATTTTCAGAGACAAGAGTCTAATCATTGTGTGGTATTCATTTGCCACATTAAAATTATTTGGTGAAGTAATATGATTTTTAAAACAACTCTGGCTAGAGTAGTCGAGCTAGAACATTTTCGATCAAGCACGAACTTAACCCTGACTTAGTATTAAGAGAATTAAGAATATTAAGAATCTTTATTTATATATTGATGCTGCAAGAATCGTGCTAAATCAATCTTCGTTTAGTCGCAAGATCAATTTCCTGACTTTTGACCTGAAACACAGAACCCACAACTAGCCGAAATGGTCTCCGGCGAAGACCCTCGAGCGTGAGAATAAGTATGGTGTCTGAAGAGCTTATAAGTTATAAAGAATAATGTACTCAGAATAACAAATAGCAATTACCTTGAAACAGTTGATATTGTAAAGTATTTATAGTTGTTGATGAGTGTTGTAATTGTATTAGGATTGCATCAGATCCCTAGAATCATGGATCAGATTTGTACTAGAGATAGTGTCCATATATAACTCCTGATTTGTAGGGGGTCTGTTATGGAAAGAGTTGTATATACGCCTGAATTCTGTAGGTCGACGTACTTTTGGTAGGTCAAGGTCGTCTGCATGGGCCCTAGGTCGAC